>JAPEVC010000200.1:0-66842 GCA_027946555.1 Gnomoniopsis sp. IMI 355080 | reverse complement strand
TCGGCACCAGTCGCAGCGGCCGCATCGGCACCAGCGTTGGCAGCGGCACCCTTTGCACCCTTCTTGCCCGCGGCGGTTGCATCACCGGCATTGGCTGTGCCATTAGCAGCTGCTGCGTTGGCGCCGGCATCAGCAGCGGCAGCGCCCTTTGCGGCCTTCTTGGCTGCCTTAGCATCAGCAGCGTTTGCATCGGCACCAGTCGCAGCGGCCGCATCGGCACCAGCGTTGGCAGCGGCACCCTTTGCACCCTTCTTGCCCGCGGCGGTTGCATCACCGGCATTGGCTGTGCCATTAGCAGCTGCTGCGTTGGCGCCGGCATCAGCAGCGGCAGCGCCCTTCGCGGCCTTTGCGGCTGCCTTCTTGGCTGCTTTCTTGGCCGCCTTGCTGTCAGCAGCTCCATCAGTAGCAGCAGCTGTACCGTTGGCCGCAGCAGCGGCAGCAGCAGCGCCATCTATTCGCATCGATGTTAGTGAACATGTGTTTGAGGACAGGATGATGGGACTTACTGTTTTCCTTGTTCTTGGGCACACGAGCGAGGATCTCATTAACGGCGTCGTAAGCACGGACCTGGTTCGCGGGGGCGTCACCAGCCGGCAAGGAGGCGACGTAGCCGGCGCCGGCTGCGAGCAGCAGCACGATGTTTCCGAGGTTCTTCATAGTGACTGTGGTATTATGAAAAGAGGGGATTGGGAGCGCAGCTCAGTAGAAATGAATGGGATCAACCCGCTGTTGTGAATTGGGTATAAAGGACAGTAGTAGAAGTTCCACAGGAACAGGAAAGCGAACTGGTGGGTTGGAGAGCAAACAATATTTGTGGGAGGAGGTGAAGGAGAGATATCAGAGTCTTTTATCTCGTCTCATTCCTTAGGCAGGATGAGTTTAAACTTGACATCCTGGGGTGGCCTGGGATGATGGATTGGTCCCATCTCTAACAGGTCCATGTCATGATGGGAGTTAAGTTTGCCACGCTTCAACCACCAAAGCGTCTAACAAACCCAATCTCGTCCCAAGTCAACATTGTAAGAGAACTATGGACGACATCCACGTCGACTGAACAAACATTATGGAAAACAGGGATAGGTATGAGGCGGTGCCTGGATCTGCCGAGCGGTCCGCACATCGCGGCCGATACTGGTACCTTGTTACAGCCAGATCTGGGCCGTCTGACAAGCGGGAAGGCAGTGTGAGTACCAAGCAGTACATGATGCCAAGGTAGGTACAAGCGATACAGCATGAGCGATGACGAGGGATGCGCTGCTGTAGGAAGAAAACGCGGGATCGTACTCGTGGGACCGGGTCTGTTAGAAAACTAAACACCATGCACGCCTGCATTCCATGGAAGACCGCCGGCGATCATTTCCAAATTAGAAAAGAACGAGGATCTCCACGTTGCGGGCTTGGCAGCAGATCTGGGATATGTTGCAAGCACAGACTGAAAATCTGGTGACAAGTTGGAGGACTGGTTGTTGTTGATGTGAGAGCAGGGAATAGCAAAACTGTGGATCAAACAACGGCCTAACCGCCGCGCTGGGTTGTAGAAAAGTTGTTCAAATTTAGCAGCATCCGAGCAAATCGGGTATACTGTTGGCTGCCCCATATTATATGCTTTCGAATTTTGACTGGAACAGTTTATCAGTATTCAAACACGCCTTGCCGGGAATCTAGAAGCAGACCGACACTTTGGGCCCCCAAAGCATCGTGAAAGGCTGCCTCGATATATTACAAGTAGTGGTGCAGTGTTTGCCAAAAGTTCACCAGTTGTGTGGCACTCATGGTGTGATGGACAGCGTACAGTATTCAACTTGGGAGTGATTGAGAAGTTCACGATATGGTCAACAAAAAGCCAACCACGTTTCTCCTTTTGGAGGTATCAATATCGCAATGCCGCGAAACAGGTCTCAGTGGGTTCACTTTAGTTACTCATCCACAAGTCGAGCTATTTGGAAGAGCGGCACGCCATGACGTTCGCTGCTTCGGGACGTAGCGATCCGTTCAGAGAACGTTGCAGTGTCAAAAAAAGCTCTCAGCACGACATAGCTGCAAAGTAAGAGCCTTGCGAGGCTATGTCGGAAGGAAGGAGCTCGTGGTCGTTACAGTTTAACAAAGCTCCTTGTGTGTCCAGGTCCGTTCGTGTAAGGGTGCAAGCGCTCATCACAGCCATATTGGGACTAGAGCATCGAGCTCGCTCGTGAGGAGACCCATGTCGTGCCGCAGCTAACGTTTGAAAGAAGCTTAACAGAGCCGCACCGGGATGTGTAGCGGGCCTGAAACCAAGGGTGTTTGTGGAGATCCCCGCTGTTGTTGGGAGAAGGGAAGGAGAGGCTATGGGACATCCTCACAGCCTCATGGCACTGACCCACCCAGGCCCGCTATGGTTGAGATGACAGCGTCTGGAGAATGGATGAAGGTTGGGCCGAAATGTGGACCGAACTTGTAATCTCGTGGCTGAACTTCTCTCCACTGCGAGTTGGGACGGGAGAATTTCGACCTCATCTCTTGAAGATGGAGATGGATATCATAATCACCAGTGAGATATGAAATATGACGATCGATCGCCAACTCGACCATAATGACAGCTATGATGCGCTGCCGTGATTGCCACTTGGCAGATCTACCGCACGATGCCAAGTGTTAAGATTCTCGCACTTTGGTCGTGTTGCAGGGCGATCTTTGCTGTTTCACAAACCCCATATCCACGACCGACGAGAATCTTCCACCTAGGCTTGACTCGAAAGAAGGGGGGGCCGCGGCATTGTAGCAAGGTACGAATACTAGCAACCAAGCGAGTAAATGCATCCCGGTGGTCCATCGCGACAGACGGCCTGAGAGGTCCGAGAGACATCTGCATTGTTGTGGAGAACGGAAGGACGGAGGAACCCACTTTAAGGTCAAAAGTAAGTTTTAAAGTTGTGCCGCAAGCCGATGTTGCCCCTGGGGCGCCCACATGGATATTTTCCGGGTTGTGGTCCACTCGAGGTCTGCTGGTGGAGGTCAGGGTGTGCCCACCAACAAACATTGCTACACAGGCCACATCGCATCGACACGAACAAAGTTTCGCCAAGCAACTTTAATCGTGCTGCTAAAGATGGGTGTTTGTTGGGTATATTGAAGCAGATTCAGGTAAAGTCTAGACCTCTTTCTCGGAGAGGGGGCAAGTTGCAAAGAACGCGACCAAGGACGAGATCCGGTCAGTGGTCTCGACTCTCTGCATCAGGATGGTCCTTTGCGTGAAGTCTTGGTGTCCTACTCATGAATCAGTCCTGCTTGTCTTCAAGCATGGTCAGCGGTATGATTCAGAAAGAATTGGCAGTCTTCCACACTCGGTGCTGATTTGGACCTCTGGCCGCCAACCTCTGGGCCCAAAACATATTGTGTATCGGAACTTGCCCTATGACCTTACAAGGCACAATAACCAACACTACGAGACTTTTTAGAAAGGCCATTGAAAGAAGCATCCCGATGACATAACCTTGGGCTATTTCTGGATAGAACAAGAGAATCGTTCCGTGGTTTTGACCCGTCGTTTCTCATGCTGATTTACCTAGGTAGTCCCTAGCTACCGAGGGTGACGAGACTGGTTACAGTGTATACTGACAGCGTCCAAAAGTTCCAAGTCAAGATTCGATCCCACAGAAATATACACAGAAGCCCCTTCTTTTACTAGGTGCAAGGGAATCAGGATCGTTTCAGCTTCGGAGCGCCGTCTAGCGAGTTACAGTTTGGCTGAATTCAGAGTACGAGTTTACAGAAGCTCCCAATCCGCCTTAATATTGATGGAATTCACAGCACAATCTATGCCGGTCGAGAAAGCTCACAAACAAGGCACAGATTATTATTTGCCTTCATTGATAGAGGAAGAAAAGTGTCACGGTGCGGTCCGCCGCACGCGTGCTCAAACTGTCAAGAATTTGGGGACCTCGGGAGACTGGGCTTCATTCGCTACCGCTTAGCGAACTGAAACCTACCTAGATAGTTTGCACATCCTCAAGCATATTTCCATTCATTACCTAGAGATGGGAAAACGTTTAGATACCTGGTATCTATCTAATTAGATAATTGAGAGAGCACAGTACAAAACAAATCATCTCATTTTATCTTATTCGAGCTTTGAAGGAGTAGAAGCATGGTATGAGCTCGATTATCAAAGATTACTCCTTGCATTTTGGATTGTACCCAACCAGTCAAAGCTTGGACTTGTGACCGAGAAGGTCTTTTGAAACTTTGAGGGTTCACCGCCTACGCTTCCAAGGTTCGCTCTTCTTTCTATCTTAAACTAGCTCTTTTCTACCATGTCCTGTAGCTCTTCCATTTCGCATAACAAACTTCATCAACTCATACCGTCTTTGTAAGCCGACCAAGCATGAATTGATCCAACACAACCATACTCTCGTCCATAGTTGGCCTCAAAAGTCCCTTCCCCGCTGTCATGGGTAGCCTCTCTGCGGCTGGTTGTAGTAGGTATGCGTGGCCTCGTCTACGGTGAGCCGCCCGAAACATCTGGGACGCGTAGTGCGTGGGTTAGCAAAGGTATGAGAGTGAAGGAGGTAAGCCAAGCATTCAATTTAATAGACATACTCTCAATCGCTTGACGATTTCGGAAAATTGGGTCTGAATGGACTTTTCAGCCTCGCTGCTTCCATTACCCAATTCGTCTAGACGGTAGCGGAAACAATGTTTCTCAACGGCCTGATACAATCTTCGCTGACGAACGGGCATGGCTCGTTCCTGGTCTCTCTTGGATAAGTAGGGCTCAATGCCGAGAAAAGCGTCGAGAACTTGGAAAGCAAGCAACTGGTTGCCAGAGAGACCATCGTATTTAGTCCGCTCTCCCGAATCAGAGGCTGCATCGGTGTATGTCAGACCCCATGCGTGTATTCCCTGGACATATGATAGCCAAAAAGCACGAGCTATGCTCTTGTTGTGCATTCGACTGTAATATTGGGAAAGTAGAGGCTCGAGATGTTGGGTAATGTGAGACATATGTGTAGCGCAGGCGGCTGCGTTGCGTTGGGAGAAAGCGATCATGGCCAGTACCACATCACGATATAGCGGAAGGGCCTTAGGTGATGGTTGGTCAGCGCTTTGTCAACACGAGACTGATGTGTGAAGAAGACAATTCAGTCAAAGGTGACTTACATGGGCCTCAACCTCGCGCATGATGCGCATGAATGCTTCTTCAGAGGGTACAACGTCAGGAAACCCCTCATTCACTCTGTATACATATTGGCCGTTCACGTCGAAGTTGTTGATGACGTTCGAAGTAACATTTCCACTTTTTGACGCGCAGCCAAAATGACGTTGCAGGAAATCCCACGGCTCCTCGAGTTCCATAGGTAATTCAAGTTCTTGCTCAAGCTGCGCGACCGACACCACAGGCAATGTGCCCCATCTGATCACATTTTAAAAGTCAGCAAGAGTATACTAGAAACAGACAGACTCAAGGCGGTCAAAACACGGAACGCACCGATACGCATGTCGACTCATTGCTACACAACACCAAAAGGCATTATACGTGTCTCGGGGAAACACGTCCCATTGTCCCGCTTCGGCAGCTAATAGCCATGGACGGACTTGTATGAGATCGACGTGTTGGGACAATAGTGCTCGAAACCTCGCGCGGAAGCCATTGATCCGATTACGATTGAATTCGTCATCGAGTGAAGGCGTCGCTGTCGAAATTTGGGTTTCGAGCTCACGGTAAACCCTCGAGTAGCCACGCAGGGGTTTTGGCCAAGTATTGCAGTCGTGGTTGGCGCGAGGCGGCCAGTATCCCGCTCCGTCCTTCTTGATTAAATCAGAGAGGAGAGCGGCAGCCTCATGACACTCGGAGAGGGAGTCAATGTGCTGGACGATACTGCGAGTGTCTTCCTCGCGGCTTGAGAGCCTGAGCGACCTCTGCGCAAGCAAATGAGTCAAATGGGAAAGACGATTGCTCAAGGGTGTGAGCTGCCGTCTACAGCACAAAATAGCAACAGCCAAAAACAGACTGATTGAAGCCACCGAAACGAAGCTTGGACAAGAAGCCATCGCCGATATCTCAATTCAAAAAAAAAAATACACTGTCTTTACAGGAGCCAAGGACTTCAAAATGAAGAGAAAAGCAAGGCAGTAAAGTGAAACGTTACTTCGTGCCTCATCTTATGTATTATTTGGCTTGCTGCAAGACTCCCAGGCTTATATATTGTACATACATACATCTCTCAGACCAAGAAAAAGGTCTACTAATGGAAACTGGAACTACGGTCAGCGAAGATTGATCCACTGCCAAGGCCCAAGAGTAACCACTATTCCATTTTCAAAACCCGTCGGCCACATTGTTTGCAGAGATGAGTGTGACGCGTCGATCTTTGGATTATCCGAAGTCACCTGAGCATGTCATGTTAGCTGCGGTCTTTCTTGACCGGTATCAGGTGGCTACTTGAGGGGATTGCTGCGTAGAGAAGCAGGGCTACTGATGTGCATCGCTTAGTTGGGAAACGTAACTTGTGCTCTTCGCGGCCGCAGGAGCGTGGACTAATGCACAAACATCGGAGAATTGGCACACCGAACCGATGCATGTGAATACTCATATCTCATGGAGCTTAACTAAAATAGAACAAGGGACCGTCTTGGAGTTTCCACAGCTTTTTGTGTGAAGAGGTACTGTGGAAGCTTCACATTCGACATGCAGCGTCAACGTGACTGGCCCGCAAATGATAGGAATCAAAAGCAAGATACTACGTTCCAAGTGGGTACCCTACAGACATAACTTGACATACTGACAGTGGCGAATACGACTGCACAATCTTCACTAGCGTGAGAGAACGCCGCAAGCATCATGAGTAAACAATCTTCAAGGGAAGGTGTCTGCTTGGAGGAACATGACCTCGCGGGCCTCGGGGCCACAGTCACTTACAGCTCAGTGGATTCTGCGATCGCTTGGCAAAGTTTTCCTGCCGGATATCGCAATCAAAGTCAACATGTGGTCTTGGATTGGCACGGATCAATACCTGCAATAGTACGACTTGGTAATGTTGTTTGTGTCTCCAGGTAATTCGGTTTAATACGGAGTACCCGGTCAAACCTTAAATTGTGACAGCTAGCGTATAGCCGCGCAAGCCGCGTCCTACCTTAAAAGCAGGTACAGCTTGGCCCCCGAATAATGAACTTGCAGACAAAAACAGGGTCCATTTAACGGCCCCAGACATGTTCCCTGGACACATGCAGTGTACCCATCAAGTGGGGGCGTACAGTAGCTGTTCAAAACACGTGCAACCCAAAGAGTCGAATTTAAACCACTCAGAGCTTCTAATCAGACCACAAACTAACGACTACGCTACTGTGAACTCCAAATCATGACTGCTGGGGAAAAGTCGATGCCCAGGGGTCGTAATTCGGTGAGAGCATAAGTTGTTGCAGCTGCCGCATCCTGAAGCCCACATTTCCACCATCCACAATCGGCAGCACCATGGCGTTCTTGAGAAGCTCTCCGAATGGCTGGTCTGCATCATATGCAGTTCTATCCACATGGTGGAGTATTAGCAACTACCGATTACAACGTGTGCCTAATTAATGGGGCCGGGAGGGGGGGGGATAAAATGATAACGTACATTCCTACTGCCTTGATCGCATCTGTAACAGCCTTGACAGCAGCTTCGCTGCAATAAACTTTGGCGGAAATGGCGATTTCTCGTCGAGCATCGTAGTCACCGGGCCCATTCGGCAGAGTGCAGGCTGCCTTCCAGACCAAAGCACGACAAGCTTCGATCTGCATTTTCATGCCGGAAAGCAGATCCGCAAAAGCTTGACGCTCGAGCAGCGGCACAGCACCGCGGCGGTTGTCCCTCTTGGCAAAGTCCAAGGCGGCTTCGAAAGCGGCCCGCATCAGTCCTACGCTCATTGCTGCCACGAGTACAGCGCTTGAATCGAAAGTACCCAGGGCGATCTGGGCACCCTGACCGGGCGGGCATAGTAGATTCTCTGCCGGGACCCGGATGTTGGTGTACTTGATGTGTGGACCGGACGTTGACGAGAGTCCGACGGTATTGACGTGTCGGAGTACCTGGAAAGCTCCCGGCGGGCTCGCGTCGATGTCCTTTCGCGTCACCAATAAAATCATGACTGAGTCTTTGGGGTCGCTGTCCGGAGCTGGGGGGTTTGTAATGTCTCGACACACAACGCACGACAAGTCGGCACCTTTGAAATCCCAGCCAGCCGAGTTGGTCGCCCATATCTTTTCTCCATTCAGCTCCCAGTATTCATTGTCTACGAGCCGAGCAGTTGTGCTCAGACCCGGCGCACCCTTTTCGAGGAAGTTGGCTATCCCACCGGGCTCACTAAACACGAAAGACGCCGAGGGTGTACCTTCGCCAGTGGTGAATGGTTCCAGGAATTTCTTGGTCTCGGGTTTCTGTACCAGGTTAAGGGGTGTGACACCCAAACCTGTTGTGAGAACTGTCAACGCCGCCGAAGGTTCAACGACGAAACATTCCTGCAAGAGGTGTCCTGTTAGTCAAATCTTGATCCTTGAGACTTAAGAGTTTTCATAAGAGAAATTCAAGTGCTACTACCCACCTCGATCATTAGCACGGCTTCAATCAATGAACCCCCTGTGCCCCCAAGCGAAGGCACAATCTGGGACTTTACGAGACCATTCTCTACAGTCGAGCGGTAAAGCTCCTGCTGAGCCTGGAAACGTTTATCCTGGCCAGTGTGCTTGAGGTATTCTGCACGTGCAGGCTTCAGCTTGTTTTGGGCAAACCAGGCTGCGGCGCTCCTCCCAGCGCTCTCAGCCTGGCTCAACTGGAAGTCGATTGGCATGCTGACGGTTCCTTGAATGAAGCCTACTGTTGAGTGAGGGAACGTGAAGAAATTTTCAAAGAATCAGACCATGCAAGATACTGCAAAAGAGAAAAGTAGAGGCTTCAGCTTTCCTGCGAAGGATAGGAATTTGTCCAAGTCTGACTGATTGTGAAAGTAGAGTGGCGCGAGTATAGTCCCCTGCATGACATTGAGCCAGTTCAATATCCAGTTTTCAAAGCGACTTGGCGCATATAGTCTACGTCCGCAATGATACCCCCCTATGCATGTGAGCCTGCAAGTGAGAACAGGACGGGGTGTACGGCAGGATGTTTCGAGTCTTCAAAGTTGGTTCTCAATACTTTGCACAGGTACAAGCGATGTCTAATCTCGGACTTTCGATGTCGAGATGTGGATCCTCTCGTAACAGGAATGTGACTACACCATACTATATCCTGCCACAGTAAGCACATACCCAGGTGCTCACGGCTTACCACGGCACAACAATGAAGGTTGGCGCCGCTACGCCCACCAGATCATCAAGGTGCTCCCATGTGACCAATGACAACCAAAATACCTCACCCGTTCTCCAGTGGTCGGTACTCTTGCGGCGGAGTTTTGAGATGGCCTACGGTGGGACTCATGAGTACAGGGTATCTGGCGATCTCATGGTCCCGACTTCCTGATACATATCATGAACCCCGAATCGTGATACTACATATAAGCGGATCCTTTTGGCGTATTCGTTCCCCCATATCACCCCCACACCGACTGGCTGGGCCATACCGATTCTGGGGCTTTACTACTTAGTGTGTAGCAGGCCGGCCATATGCAGGACTGCTCACGAGGTAGCATCGACGTAACACTGTGCCTGGATCCTATACTGCATAGTACGCAGTCATGACAACCCTTGCTCAACGGTAGATGGGATTCCTTGCCTGTCAGTCAGCCTTTTGGGCCCAAGCCTAGACTGCCGAGACCAGCAGCCCTCGGCATCTTCCGAGCGTTGCGGGCAGTACCTTGTGTCGAAGTCTATTTCATCGACATGTCTCTGATGCAACGACTCCGCGGCGAGCAGCACGCCCGCAAATTCGGGTACCTGCGATTGAAAAAGGAATTCGACGATAGTTGATTGAGGAACCTCGGTCAGAGGCATCACATCTCTTGGTCACTATCAGATACCCTGCTGTTGATACTCAAGGATTCATCTGTACTGAGTCAGTGACATTCCTGGTCGCACGGGACGCGTTATACGGAGTATGCACGAAAACTCGCTACCCGCCGCAAACCGCAATACATTCAAAAGTCCACCTTTCAAGCTCGCCAGAATAACCTGCATGATCGGCCCGCAAAAAGCCTGGAGTGCATTGTTTGATGCTACCTAATACCACTTGGCCTATCGATCGTCAGGCCACCCCCTCTCGAACGGGTCGTCATTGCCGAGGTGCGTTAAGCTGAAAACTGACGGGCGCATGCGATAAAACACCGTCCCCCACACACACACGCCTGCGCACAACCACACTACCCACCCTCCCTCACGCGCGCGCGCACTTACTGCGTAGTACATACCGAATGGTAATATATTCACGATGCTATGATATGCCGAGCCAATACTTCGGTAGGGCCATGATTCGACGTTGCACACATTCCGGGGATTTTTCACGTTCTGAGACATGTTGCTCTTGAGCTAGTTGATATCTTTCCAGTCTCTCCTTGATCGATGCCCTCCGCGGGCTGTGCATCTCGGCTCAGCCTGCTCAGCCAATAGGAGGACCTCGTGCTTGGAATATCTGTTACAAATTCAATAGCCCCGGTAACGTTCAAACCAGGTTTCAATGATGGGTCAAAGTTGTATTGCCCTTCCTCGCTGTGATAGTTTGCCCAAAAGAGCTTGGAAACGGTAGGCTTGGCACTGGTAGACTGTGCATATCGGGAGCTCACATGGTAGCATTGCAGTAGTATTATTACTATCTGTCTGAGGTCAAAGAGCAAGACCCATACTTGCTGACGTACAGTCATCACTCGTATTAGATGACGTGAAGCAAATGGCCTTGGGTGTTCTGGCCAATATCCTGACCTCCTTCGCTTCTTGTCTTTGGTTCTTGAGTAATCTCTTCGTAGGCTCCCATGAAAGTCTTCGTCAATCTCGCCTATTTCCTATCCACTACCTAGGTACGGTGGCTCTTTATAAGTGTAATTGTTGCATACAACAATGGCTACCAGTGCCGAGGCTGCGGCTGCTGCTGCTGCTGCCGCACAAGCTGCTGCAATCAAAGAGTTTGACACTGAGCTATTCACTTTCCTTGCTATCGCCTCATGTACGACAATTTTCAGGACGTATATTCGGGTGAGAGGCATAGGCCTCAAAGCCGATGACTATTTTGCCTGGCTGGGGACCGTGAGTTGCATCTTATCTTTTTTCTTGCTACCTACCGTCGCCGGGTAATAGTCAGACCATAATACCTACTGACATGCTTCTTCAGACATTTCATGGTATAGAGACTGCAATGTCTTATCTTGTGGTCCACGAGGTACAAGGGCTTGCTAATAATGGCATGACGGATGCCCAACGAGCCTCACTCTCCACAGAAAGCACCGAATACGGTCTAAGGTCAGGAATATGGATGCCCTATGGGCAACTTCGATCATAGCTGATGAAGTGTCTTTTGCCAGAGTATTGGGATCGAAAATACAACTCGGAGGCTGGGTGTCCTACGCAATACTGTTATGGGCACTGAAGACCTCACTTTTGTTCTTGTACACGCGATTGACGGTATGGAACCTCGGTCTCCCCGCACCAAAGAAAAAAACATTGCAGCATGGTTGATTCTGACCATAATATCAGGAAGGTCTTGGACGGGGATACCAAATACGAGTCAACATCGGCTTTGCCCTCGTTGGCGCAACCTGGTTCACACTTATTATGACCATCTTGCTTGAGTGCCGTCCATTCTATGGGAATTGGCAGATAAACCCGAATCCAGGCAGTACGATCATCCATCAGAGATCCAACTTAATCCTATGGTCGAGCTTGGCTAATTTTTGGATTCCTCTAGATGCGTGTATGCCTGCTTCTTCGCCAACGCTTCTCATTATTGGTCTTTTGATGAACGTCATTACCGATTTATATCTTATATCTATCCCTCTCCCGATGCTGTGGAGCACGACACTCAAGCCACTGAGGAAAATGGGTCTGATGTTAATTTTCAGTGGAGGCTTGTTAGTGGTGGCCTGCGCCTTGCTGCGCTCCGTTTTGATGCTCACAGTTCGTACAATTCCTATCCTTTGTTCCGCGGCGTTGAATCACTGAGTATCAATACTAACTAACTATACGACCAGGATCCCGATAACGCAGCTCAGCTGGCAGGCTCATGGTCTGTCCGAGAAACATTTATCGCTGTCGTCACGACCAACTTGCCCGTCGTCTTCCCCTTTCTCAAGCACGTGCTGGCTCCGTATTCTTCCAGTTTGCTGAGCTTGGCCCGATCAAACAAGAAAACGAGCGACAACAAAGTGAAAACCCTACGCACTTGGGGTCAGGGCTCGTTGACCGACGAGCGGCGCCGCAGGGCCAAAAATCCCCTCACCAACATTACATTCACTGAGAGTGAAGAGCGAATGATTGAGCTCCAAGAGAGCAAGGGACTGTCGACGATCAGGGAAATGGCAGCAGCACCCAAGGAGGACCCAACGCATGCACGCAACAACGACAGAGGAATGAAAAACATCAGCATGCAAACTGAAGTCACGGTCGTCAAGCAGTCTCGCGAGTTTCTCAAGCAAGAAGCGAAACGAAGATCTTTGCCGCCTCTACAAGGCAATTATGCTTTTGCGCAGAGCTCTCCGCCAAGGGTGGAACACATGGTATGAAAGTTCTATGCTACATATGCGCAATTGTGTTTAAAAAAAACCTTCTGTGTTGGAATAATGGCATTGGTGTTGCGGCTCTGTACGGATCCCCAGACGTACGGACGGGTTCTGGCTGACATAATCAGCCAAGGGCATAAAAGGTCGTCCGTACGGATCACTATTTCTAGTTCTACTTTCTTAGAGTATGATGAATTGAACCCACTGTTTTGTTATATTGCTTTTACCTGTGATTACGCTTTTGTACGTATGTACTTTAAAGCCCATTCAACACTGATCAGTGTTCGTCGGGCAACCTTCGAACACAGATTGGCAAGAGTGAAGAGACGAAGCAGTTGCCACTATCGTACGGTAGTACGTACGCGCTGTCTTCGTGCTTTCGCCTTTCCCTACCTTACAGGAGACCAGCCATTATATGCACGGTACCGTCTGTACGTGCGTTACGCGTTTCCTATTTGTTGTTAGAGAAAGAAGGACTATCTATCCTCTTCTCGTACCTATCAAGAGATAGCCATTACCGTACGGACACTCCACACGTACGAGACGCCGTCTCTTCCTACGTACAGAACACGATCTTTAGCCGGTGTACGACTTCACCACGACAATGAGTTCACCAGCACCAGCCGAATCGTCCGGGACTACCGGTCCGGACGAAGGTAGTGCTAACCGACCTCAGTTACCAGAAATCACGTACGAAGAGATGGCGGATGGCCTAGAAATTCCTCTCTCTACCTGGAGGAGATCTACCCATCCAACCTTCTGGGATAGTACGATTGATCTTATGGCAATCGACGATATCGCAATTACTACGTACGCAGCGAACCGTTTGAAGGAATATACTTTCCTTTCCAACCTACGTACGATAGTTGCAGCCTTCCAAGAAGACTTTGACGAATGGACTCCGCACCATTTTTCTCGAGTCGCACGACCATTCGCACGGAAGATAAAAGAAATTCTGGAGGAACGCGGTTACGTCTTCTCAACGAAACAAACGAATAACGCACTCGTGGAGCTCCTCCAAGAAGGCGTCCTCGAACGACTGACTCCACCTGCCCCTCGTGCAAGAGGAAGATCACCCGTACGACAACAAACCGCACAACCCTCGATCGAACGTGCGGAGAGAGTTAAAGATCCTTTACCCAGACAAGACTTAACTCCTCAACCCCATACGGAGTTCAGGGATCCTCCGACGAATCCCCTGTTTCAACAGGGCCAACGAGGCCATACTTCGTATGATGATCAACAGTATACGTACGAATCAGGAATCCCACAGATTCCCCCTGGGATGCCTTTCTCCCAAGAGGGCCAGGGATTTCCACAACTCGCACGAATCACACCAAGGCCTTCCGTACCCCCAGGACCAAGGAACCTAACTATTGATTTACCACCTTCTCGTCCGATTTGGAATGGCCCGTGCGATCCAGTCAAGATCCAAGCCTTCGCTAAAGTCTGGAGAAGAGAGCTGAATTATACTGGGAAGCCGTACGATATCCTATATGATAAAGCCTGCATCTTTATAGCTTCGTGCAAAAAGATTGGGATAACTGAAGATCAATTCCATGCAGTATGGCCAGATATCCTATCGGAACGTGCGTTAGATTTCTATCTACACCACGTTAGTGCGGATAAACGATGGGATGAGATCTATCGGTTGTACGATCAGCATTTTAACCATCGTGTGAACCATAGCCAGTACTGGGCGGATTGGAGTACTTTAACCTTTATATAACTTAAGAGAGAGCACATCGATAAGACTCCTTTAGAAGTCTTAGAGATACTCTTGGATAAGTTGCAACTCGTGCAACGTGCGTTAGGAGCTGGATACCAGGGAGAGATTCCTCTTCGCACAACCGTTGAACGTGCGTGCCGAGGAGTTCGTGAACTCGAGCCGGCTTTGATTAATGAGAAGCCTTCGTGCGAAGAACTATTCTCGGATATGCGTGCGGCCCTCAAGGTAGCAGCTGATAGGGAACCCTCGATTTTCCTTTCAGATATCGATGCGTACATCACACAAAATTACACGGACCGCGTATACAATAAGAATTCCTTTCGCCCTTCCATTAAGAAACACTCCCCGAAACCATTACCCCCGTACGGCAGGAACTCTGGGAGACCTACTTTTACCGCTCGTACGGATAAGAAGTGTTTTGTGTGCCATAAGGTAGGATGCTGGTCGTCCAACCATACTCCTGAGGAACGGGCGAGGGCACGTACGAGGTACCTTACCTCGTGCGAGGACCTAGGTATCGAACCAGAGACTCAAGAAGAATTTCCAGCCTTCGTACAAGACTATGAAGGTATAGAGATCAGGTACGACGATCTACCTAAGGATTCGGACGAAGAAAAAGAAGGACAGATGGCTGTCGCACACATGTCAACAACCTCATATATCCACCGTACGACCGGCCTCAGTATCTACGAACAACCGCCCGTAATAACAGAGCCTACTGCCTTCATACTCGAGAACCAATACTCGCACGAGTACCAAGGAGAACTCTGGGATACTGGAGCGTCCGAGCTATCGACGGTGGGTAAGAGTCAAGTATTGGCGTACCTACGAGAGAACCCACGCGCGAAGATCCAATGGGAATCCTCCCCGCACGTATTCAACTTCGGAGGAGGAAAACCATTCCGTGCGGTGGGCACAATCACTATGAATAACCAACTTGGAACGGTTACATACTATATCCTCGACACTAATACACCCTTCCTTCTCTGTCTCCGCGACGCAGACAGATTGAATGCGTACTTCGATAACACCATGAACCGGATCGTGCGTAAGACAGATGGCCTTTCCGTACCAGTCGTAAGGAAGTGGGGACACCCTTTCTTTAACCTCTCGAAGAAAGAATCGACTATCTTCTTTACCGAGAAAGAATTACGACGCTTGCACCGGAGGTTTGGTCATCCACGTACGGACCGTCTTCATCGCCTTCTCAAAGACGCTGGGCATGAAGACATTGATGCTTCCGTACTAGAGCAGATCCAGAAGTTCTGCCACCACTGCCAAACGCACGACCCAGCCCTAAAGAGATTCAAGTTTACTCTAAAGGATAACTATGACTTCAACTTTGAGATCTTTGCAGATATCGTACGAATCGGTGGCAAGAGCGTACTACACGTTATTGACGCCGCTACTTCGTACCAGGCTGCAGAATTCCTAGAGGAAGAGGACGCACGAAGCGTCTGGAATGCATTATGTAGATGTTGGATCTTTGTGTACGTTGGACCACCAGATTTTATCACGCACGATGCTGGAACCAATTTCGCTTCTAAGGAGTTTCGGGACCACGCACGAATTATGGGATGTACGTGTAAGGAAGTCCCAGTGGAAGCCCACTGGTCTATGGGTAAGATTGAACGTGCGCACCATCCTTTGAGGAGGGCGTACGACATCCTTTCTAAGGAACTCAGCCAAACTACAGACGAACGTACGATCCTCCAGATGGCGATTAAGGCCTTGAATGATACAGCAGGGCCCTCAGGCATCGTACCAACACTCCTTGTCTTTGGTATATACCCACGAGTCACATACGAATCACCACCATCGCCAGAGAACCTCGTGCGCGCAGCAGCAATGTCAAAAGCACGAGAAGCCCTAAGAAAGACCAACGCCGAAGTCGAAGTCAACCGTGCGATCAACACCAGGAACGGACCGAACCCATACGCCGTCCTTTCACTCCCTCTCCGGAGTGAAGTCTTGGTCTGGAGAGAGAAGAAAGGTTGGCAAGGACCGTACGAAATCCAGGCAATCGACGGACAAGACATCGTACTGGACATGGCCAACGGTCCAACTAAATTTCGCTCTACGCACGTGAAACCTTATTACCGGAAGGACGTTGATGAAGATACCAACGACCTTGAAGTTACGCCAGCCGTACGGGAACCTCCGCAGGTACGCAAGAGAGGAAGACCTCCTAAAGCCGCACCACAACCTTCCCAAGTACGAAAGCGAGGACGACCTCGAAAAGGAAATAGCATCACCGTCGCTATTAACCTCAGCCAAAAAGAAAAAGATAACCGTACGTTAGCAATTAAGCTTCGAGAAGATGGTATTATTACGACTCCGGGCGAACCTTTCGAAGAGTCGGATATAACTGAAATCAACGATCTTATCGCACGAGGTGTCTTCGATATGCTTAAGTACGACCCGTATGTTCATGGTAATACGAGGATCTATAAGACTCGCCTCGTGCGGGAAGTCAAAGGCAAGACAACGCGCCCGTACGAAAAGAGCCGACTCGTCGTCCAAGGGTACGGAGATGATGGAAAAGAGAGCATTCTCACCCAAGCGCCAACCGTACAAAGGGTCAGTCAAAGACTCACCCTCGTACTAGGCCCATCTCTGATGAAATACTTCGGGATGCACGGAGAGCTTCGGGATATTACCCAAGCGTACGTCCAAGCTGCGGACGAACTCTCTAGATTCATCATCGCCGACCTACCAAAAGAGCTTCGAGAAAAGTATCCAAGGGGTACGATCCTCTGGATTCGAAAGCCATTGTACGGACTGGCAGAGTCTGGCCTTTATTAGTTTAAGACCTACCATTCGCACCATAGAGAGAAGCTGAGAATGGATATGTCTTCGTACGATCCGTGCCTCTTATTATCGACGGAGGGTCTGAACGAATTTGGAATAACTGCCCTCCAAACAGACGACACATTTGGCTTTTATACGGAGAACTTTTCCGTGCGTGAGGAAGAAGAAATGAAACAAGCTGGCTTCCGCACGAAACCAAAGTCCATCCTCTCGCACGACCATCCTCTAGAGTTCAACGGCGGAAGGATTGAATTGGAAGGAGAAGATATCATCTTCGTACAGAAAGGCCAAGCTGACGATCTACGTACGGTAGATCACCGTACGGAAGATGCTCCACAGCAGTATGTCTCCCAGCGCGCGCGCGGAGCATATATTGCCTCAGTCTGTCAACCAGAGGCTTCGTACGACCTATCCATCGCCGCACAAGTTCAGGAACCAACGAAGGAAGATATCACGTTTCTGAATAAACGAATCCAATGGCAAATGGATAACGCACGAAGGGGACTCCGGTACTTACCATTCCCTTTAGACCGTGCGAAACTTTTCATCTTCACCGACGGATCGTTCGCAAACAACAGAGACCTCACATCTTAAGTCGGATTCGTGATCGTACTAGGCATCGAAGCCAAACGTACGAGCGAGGAAGTTACTATCCAAGGGAACGTCATCCATTGGAACTCCTCGAAATGCAAAAGAGTCACACGGAGCGTACTAGCCAGCGAATTGTACGGGATGGTTAACGGCTTTGATATTGGATTTGCACTCCGTACGACCCTTCGAAAGATCACCGAACGCCTCCAGCTCCCGCAAATCAATCTTGTGATCTGTACGGATTCCTACTCGTTGTACGACTGTCTTGTAAAGCTTAGTACGACCCAGGAGAAGCGTTTAATGATTGATATTATGGCTTTGCGTGAAGCGTACGAAAAGAGAGAAATCTCAGAGATTCAATGGATCGACGGAAACGACAATCCAGCAGACGCGTGTACGAAGGCAAAGCCGAACGCAGCTTTAGAAAAGCTAATCTCTACGAATCAACTGACCGTACGAGTTGGAGCGTATGTGGACAGAGAATCTGGACTTCACGATTGACAATCATATGCGTACGAGAGATATAGAGGGCGGACGAAAGCCTGTTGTTCTTATTGCCTGAAGTTACCCTCGTGCGCTATTCCTCCGCACAATCCACCTTCCACTCCATGGAGGCTGTCCGAATCCTCCTACCATTCCCATGATAGTCGAGCTGTCGTACGAGGAAGAGTGCGCCTAGCAACGCGCGGCATGGCTCTTCCAAATACAGGTGGCGCACGCGCCGCCCTGGTAGTTGGCGACACGAATACACTCCGTAAAAGGGTGCGTCGAGGAAGCGGGGTTGCCACACGAGTGACCGCACTCGGTATTCGAGATCCCGCCGGCGGCGGCAACGAGCCTATACGAATAGACATTAGTACGGAGCAGAAACGAGGGAAGGAGGGAAGGTACGTACAGAGCCGTGAAGTAAGAGTCACGACGAACGATCTTGGCGAGGATCAACTGGGTGTTGCCCATGTTCGCGGCGACCTCCAAGCGGACGTCGGCGAGAGGCAGGTACGATATGGCCGTCTCCTCAGACTACGCACGTTAGTCAAGAAGGAAGGAGGGGGATCAGATACCACACATACATTCTTACACAACGCGCGCAAATTCAGGAGAGTCGTAGCATCCGAGAAATGCACGATGAGGCTCTGCATACCTCCCTGGTAACCCAGGTGGGTGGTGCGGAAGATAGGCGTCGACTGAAGGTTGGCAGCCATTACGATGGATGTACGATTGAGAAGAAGATTGATGATCGTGCGAAAAAGAATGATGAGAACCTGATCGTCGCTGGCGTGCGATCAAGACGGCTTGAAAAGAAAAAAAAAAAAAAGGGAAGTTTGCAAACTGCCCGTACGGGACCCCAATATATATAGTATTGGGGCCCCAGGTGAAAGGAGCTAGCAATTGCTGTTTTTCATTCACTGTGACGCACGCATTGTTCTGACTATTGTTCGAAAAGTTTTCGGTTTTCATAAACCGTACGCTATTCACTCAATGGGAACAATAGCAAACAATGGATTCACCTACGTACGTTGTTTCAACAATAACGTACGTGAAGGAGGGACAATAAAGGGCACCTGACTGCCTATCAAAAGTTTGATTGTCTTTTGGACCGTACGAGCCGCAAAAGAAAAAGTGCCAGTGTTGGAATAATGGCATTGGTGTTGCGGCTCTGTACGGATCCCCAGACGTACGGACGGGTTCTGGCTGACATAATCAGCCAAGGGCATAAAAGGTCGTCCGTACGGATCACTATTTCTAGTTCTACTTTCTTAGAGTATGATGAATTGAACCCACTGTTTTGTTATATTGCTTTTACCTGTGATTACGCTTTTGTACGTATGTACTTTAAAGCCCATTCAACATTCTGCCAATTATTGGGCAATTGGCTGGACTAAGGGCACAAAGCACAGGTGTGTATGCAGAGACACACAGATGAGCAAAGAGTGTAAATAGGTGTTGTGTACTACATAACAAAAGGAAAGGATCCAAAGACTCACTCGTGGAGTAAGCGAAAGATGCTGCATGCTCCCTACAGAGTACCGGAAATATGTTGTGTGTGTGTGGTGTGTGCTCATGGGAATAACAATGCTCCGATTTTCATTATATCCGTTTGACTTTGCGTCCATAATTACTATGAAATCTTTGGCGAGCGCTAGGCGACCAAAAAGGCGAACTGCAGCCGCAAGTTCCAGGCCCCCCCTGTCACTCAAGACCGCTGGATCTGATTGCCTGGTCCTGCTGTGCACCCGGCACGCCGCTGCAACGCGCCACGCTGCAATCCCGTGGCGCCCGTCCCGTGGAGCCTCAATTTTTCTTCGGGTCTCTTTTGGCTTCGTTATGCCATCGGAAGATCTGACAACGAACAAACGTCGTCGACAGCGCTAAAAAAAAAAAGGAGGGAAAACTTCGGCACGAGTGACGGAACTGGCCGCCAGACTCTTTTTTTTCTCTTGATTTTTCCCGGGCGGGAAGCGAGACGACAATACGTGTACGTACGCATGAGGTGAACAGAGCAGGCCCCCCCTCCTCCAATGTCCGCGTCCTGGTCTGTGAGATGGACGAGCCGGGCCGTGTCTCGAGGTGCACCAGGCCGCGCAAGACGTTCTGAATGGCGTCTTGCAAGCACAGCAGCCGGCTCCTCACGTCCATTTAGCACATCACCAAGGCACTGGGCAAGGTCGACCAAGCCCAAGGGCGCAGCAGCCAAGGACGCAGCCAAGGACAACCGCCAAACGCTCTCAGAGCTTCTTACCCAAAGAAGGATACCCCTCGTAGCTGCAGGCCTCGCCGCCATGGTCATCGGTAGCTACGTTTCGCTGCTCGTCATGAGCGCCACCAGCGACCCTCATAATGACGACGATGCCGCCACCGCCGGACACGACTGCTGCACGCCTACAGGCCGGCCGCTGGACGTGCGGCAGGGCCGCATCACTGCGCTGGTCTTTGACCAGGAGCTGAACCAGAGCGAGAGCCGCATGGGCATCAAAGGGTTGCGCAAGCTCATGGGTGGCCTTGCGCGGGGTCACGTCCTCGAGGTGGCTGTGGGCACAGGGCGGAACGTTGATTTCATTGACTGGGACGAGATTCGGGCTACTGCGCCGCCGCCGCCGCTGCTGCTGGCGGGGGATGGGGAAGAGAAAGAGAGGCAAGAGGTGAAGAGTGAGATCGACCTGGAAAAGGACCGAGTATTGAGGCGTATGAAGAAGAAAGGGAAGGGATTGGTTCTACCGGGGGACGAAGCTCCCGAGGTGGTGAGCTACACGGGCGTAGACGTGTCTACAGATGTGCTGGAGGTCGCGTGGGACAAGCTCCGCAAAGCCATGCCGGAGTTGATTCCCCGAAGACGCCGAAGATCACCTGAGGAGTCACAAGCAAAAGAACAAGCTCAGAGGCCAGTCTCACCACAACAGCCCATCGCCACCACCACCTCCTCCGCAGTAGCCAACCAACAACCGACCCTCCCGGATGAAATCCTGGCCGCCAACATCGGTGCAGGCCGCATTCGTCTCTACAGATCCGACGCCCAGGTGCGCCTTCCGAACCCGCCAGCACTGACCTCGCATGACAGCAGTTGCGTACACCCAGCGCCTCGGTACTACGACACTGTTCTGCAAAACTTTGGCCTCTGTAGTGTTGCCGACCCGTCCCGCCTACTGGCCAACATGGCCGCAGTGGTACGGCCTGGTTCCGGCCGTATCTATCTACTGGAGCACGGCCGGGGCTCCTACGGCTGGCTGAACTCGTTGCTAGACAAATTTGCTCCGGGCCACTTCCGAAAGTACGGCTGTTGGTGGAATCGCGACATCGAGGAAATCGTGCGCAGGGCCGAGAAGGATGTGCCAGGGCTGGAGGTGGTCAGGGTGGACAGGCCGCTGTGGTTGCAAGGGGGCACGGTCCTGTGGATCGAATTGAGATTAAACCCGAGCCGCATTGAGATCGAGGCGAATTGCAAGCGAGCTCGATAGTGTGCCGCCGAACCAAGATGACAGGCGACCGGAAGTTTCTGACACCGCGGCCCGTGCCTTTTCTCTTGGGAAAGCTGCATACCCGCAGCCGAGAGGATGGCGTGGACAGCTTGGGAGTAGATATGTCAGCTCGACCGTGCAACCAGGGACTCGGGACTTGTACCCCATGGTTACACTCGCGTGTGGGCACGCGGCTAGTATCTTGCGTGCCATCTTTCCCTCTCGCGTCTGGGGTTGATCATGGGATGAGTGGCATATACCGATGCAGCTCACCGGCGGTGAAACGGGACAGAATCTTCTGGACAACAAATCGCAACCTGCTGCAGTAACACTCTCCCCTCAAGATGCCTCTTCACCGGAAGATTCTATATCCACAACGATGGAGATATCCCAGATACTGCACAGATGGCACGCTACACGCTACACATGGTGACAGGGAAGCTTACACGCGCTAGCAGAGGCACAGCAACCGGTGAACTAGGTGCTGGTGGACTGATTTTCGTATTCGCCAAGTCGAACGACCCCAGGTTTTCTGTGGCACCAACTCAAGCATGATTCTGTCAGCCCCGCCATCCCAGCACTCCTATGTACAACTCCCGCTGAGCTATCGCGAGCCTTGTCCTTGATCTTGGACACCATTGTCATAGGCCCGGTAGGTCACGGCTTGAATGTTCTATTGGATTCATACCATGCAATTCTTCTCTGGGGCTATCGACTCGGTGACCGAGAAAGCATGATCAATGATAAATAATCAAGGATGCTACGCCAGCGCATGAGGTGAACGGGGATAGCAGAGCAAGACTGCCTGTCTATTCATCCTGATCTGAGGTGACGTGACGCGACGATGATAGGACGATGAGACTCTGAGCAGATGAGTGACGCCCACATGATGGGATCTAGATGTGCATGCATGCGATATCTGAGATGCGGCATCCGACATATGGCAATTTTCCATGCTTTCGCACACGCACAGTCGAGTGGAGTCGTGCAATCAAGAAATAGACGAGGACGAACAGAATTAAAGGACAGCAAACAAACACAGGAGCAGCAACACCATGGCTGTTGGCAGGAGCGAGTACAAATGCGAGGAGGGTTCTTGAAAAGTAGGCCGGAAGGGCGTCCTTGGTGATGTATATCTTAGGTCTGGGCATTGCACCAACATTCCCTTCTTTTTTTTTTGGCAAGAAGCTGTGGACAGATACTGCCTGTATCATCACCCATCTATCTAGCAGCAGTCATGAGTATCTCTCAGATCAGCAGGTTCAACCTCATCTAATCCCTCCCCAAGCTCCTTCCTAGTGCGAACCTAATACATCGTCATCTGTCTGGGCACTCATAATTGTCCATTTATTATCGAGCCAGGAACCTAACTCTCCGGGATATCCCCCGGTACACGACCACCACCCCTGGGGGCAGAGATACTCATATAGTCCTCCTCGATGAACCATCGCAATACCAGTTGCTACGACCATACAGCCCTACCATACTCCCCTCTTCCCACGCGTTGCCCACGATGCGTGTGACCGCGCCTCTGGCCAGCGCTCGCATCGGCGACATTGAAATCCTCGGCGTACAGCGTGTTGTCGAGCTCGAGGCGCTCGAGGTCTCACCTGCGGCACCTTATCGAGTCCATCACTTCCGGAACACGCCCAACACCACACAGCCAGTGCCTCCTTCTGCCATCAACGCCATTCAATCCCGAACCGCCGTTGTCGTGCCCTGCAAAGATGAGCCCCTGGAGCATATTCGGGGAGTTTGGGCGGCTATCCCGGCAACTAGTCTGATCATCCTCGTCTCCGGATCCCAGTCACAAAATTACGCCGTCGAGCGCGATGCCCTGGCCGACTTCTGCCACGCCACCGGCCGCAGCGGCATGGCAATCCAGCAACGGGACCCCAAAGTAGCCGAGACTCTGCGCGCCGCTGGCATGAAGGAGCTCCTGGACGATGAGGGCGATGGCTTGGTACACAAGGGCAAAGGGGAGGGGCTTGTGATCGGCATCGCACTGGCTGCCATTGCCAGGGGTCCAAAATGGACCATTCACAAGAGTGACGAGAGATGCAGACCAGCCGAGATACTTGCTGACGTGCGGTGTGACGACGGCTGTACGCGCTCGACTATCCAAGGCAACGTGCATTTCTGCTGCAGCAACCAGTCCACCAATAAGGGCACTTGTAACGGGTGCAACAACAGGTCTCCTCAGCAAAACAGCAGCGATGACCACGCTGATGGCACGCCTGGCTATTACAAGTACATTGGCTTTGTGGACGCTGACAACTTTGTCCCTGGCAGTGTGCAGGAGTACTGCCGCGCTTTCAGCGCTGGCCTGCACCTCGCCCAGGCCGAGGACGCCATGGTACGCATTAATTGGTCCAGCAAGCCCAAGATCGACAACGGCAAGCTGCACTTCAAGCCCTCCGGTCGCAGCTCTGAGATTGTAAACCGGTGGCTGAACCGGCTGCTCACAAACATCGACGCTTGCATCGACACTGGTGATGCTGGAGGCCATGAAGAGATGACCGATCTCATCTGTACCGGCAACGCGGGCGAGCATGCCATGACCATATCGCTGGCTCTAAAGCTCCGCGTGGCGAGTGGCTATGCTATCGAGCCTTTCCACTTCCTGGACATATTTGAGCGCTTTGCTGGCAAGTCAAAGAACAATCCTGACGAGGGAATCGATATGCATCCGGAGACTTCGAGTATGGCAGCAATCAAGTTCGCCGATACTCTACCAGTGTCGCCTGCTTCCATGTCGCCAGTGAACTCGCCCATGTTAAGCGCATACGAAGAGTCCACGCAGCCGACCTCTCCCCCCATCGCATCAACTAGCCTGGGCAAAGAACCAGCAGTCAAGCAATTGCCGCCTCCTCTGGACACGGGCCCATTTCACAAGACGGCTGTCATTCACAACGGCGCCATGTCGCACATGACGCCTCCCGAATCTCCTACCTCCCACGCTTCGCCCGCCAAAATCCAGATCCTCCAAATTCGCACAATCAACCCACACTTTCATGACAACAAGGGCGACGACCATGTCGTGCGCATGTGGAAGCAGGGCCTCTCGGCGATCTACCATTCCCCTGTGGTGTTCGGACTGACGCAGTACCGCGAGGACCTGCGTACGGCCGTGTTCGGCGCCGGCGACAACGAGGGCACAGACGTACCGACGCCCCCATTCTCCAGCAGTGCGTCCGTGGCGACATCTTCCTCGGTGTCAGTGGACGACAATGTTGTCAATGACGCCCATGTCGTCGCGGCGGTCGAGTGGCAGCCTACCAGGTGCCGCGTCTACCCAAGTACAGGTAGCATGAACTTGAAGGAGCTGGCGAACAAATTGGAAAGAGATGAGGGGAGCTTTTGGTGGAGTGGAAAGGAGAGTCACGATCCCGAGAAGGCGACCATGGATGGAGACGGGGCACTCGACCCGAGCGTCGGCTTCGACGATGTCGCTGTGCTTGGACTCGGCCCAGTCAGCCGGGAGAAACGGCCCGAGGGCGACGTAGATGGGTTCAAAGCTTTTGTGGATGAGGGTCGCTGAGGCGCCGTTTGAACCGTCTTTCCACGGCCTGACGCCCTCATTCTTTTCTGTCGTGTTGGCTCCTCGATCGAGCGTAAGCACCGTCCTATTTTGGGTCCCTTTTCTATCTGTACCAACAAGCAAAGGGGCGTTTACAAAGTGAGCCGCGGAGACGTTGGTGCCCAGCCAGGAGCCGGGGAAAGGCCAATAAAAGCAACAGCGGCGACGGCGTCACGGTGATTTCTGATTGCATTGATATTCCACACAGAGGGTGTTCATGTTGGGCGGCTCGAGGAGTAAGGCTTCTTTGTGGTTGACATCCTTTTTGCTTTTCTCAACTCAATGGTATTCCGTACAGTACTTGGCTTTGGTATGACCATTGGGCGATCACTTCCCCCGGCCTCATTAGCAACCACATCCAAGGCATTGGTCGGAAATAGAACCACCTTCTATTTCTCAACTTCCGGTGAAAAATAAGTCGAATTTGCATTGATAGCGGGTCCATTGACAGCAACGGTGGAGCTCATCAAAGCTCCCATCGTCAGCCCACTTGCCTAGAGAGGCATTTAGAGGGGCTGAGGGGTAAACCTTCTCTGTGCGTTGTGTGGTGTGTCTTCTGGAATGGATCCCAAAAGTGCCGATGTTTCCAGCCCCACCCATGTTGGCTGGCTGTGCATTGCCTGCATATGACAAAACAATTGGCATTGTTGCTGCAGTCGTACGTTTCCCATTGTTGAGTTCTAAAGTGGGTTTTGTTTGTCTTGGGGACTCCCCGCTGGCGTGCAGGAGGAGGGTGCATTCATGCATCGGAAGCAGGATGGGTTACACAAACGGGCTAGAACTTTCTTTTGTAAGTGTTTTAGGACTTATAATGATTTGGTTCTTCTTTCTTTTGGTGGGTGGGGGTGGGGGTGCAATCTGGTATGTAAACAAATCTGGACCCTTTTTTTTCTTTTCGGCTAGTGTGTATCAATGTAAGTGTACTGTGAGGGTTTTAATAGATGCTGTTTTTTTATGTTTATTTCTTTGGGATTCTTTCGCCAGAAAGGACGCGCAGATATATGTTTTATGTGTGGAGTTTGGGGTCAAAGCAAGAGAGAGACAGAGAGATAGAGATAGGTTTTTAGGGCTGGGGTTTGTTGTTGTTAGCTGTCGAGTGAGTTGTTCGTGCGTCTCAAGACTTTTGTTGTGTCTTTTCCTTCTTTCTTTTACACACCGCTTTCCAACTTTCCACTTTTATTTTTTATTGTCTTGGTGTCCAATCTTTATTGGCCTTTTCTTTATGTATTATTACACTCTATTAAGGCGCGCAGGTAGGCAGGCAGGTAGGTAGTATTCCGTCCTTAGTTACTTATATACCTGCGGGTAATCGCGGGGAGAGGAACATCCTGAACAAACCCCAAAATCAATAGGCTGCGATGCTACGAAGCAATATGTACAGGGGGGAATTTGTCCGTACATACATACCAGGGGTCCCCGTTTTGTTATATTGGAAGTGTGGGCGTCGACGTTCGTTTGCCGCCAAATTTGATCTTTAAGATCTTGAGAAGAGAATTCCCCAGGAACGCCTCTGCTTTTGTTCTTGTGCCTTTTGTGGCCGCGGGGGGGGGGGCAAAGGAATGGGGTTTCATTCAAAAGGTAAATTAGATATGAAAGAAACATGGCAGCGCGGTCCCAACATTTGCCTCCCAACTTGGAAACAAGCGCAAGAAAAGGAGAAGAGCAACTATAACTACCATCATAGTACTGTACTACTTGTACATGGTAAATACATTCCTGGGGGCGCATTTTGCTAGTCAAGGTAACGCGAGTCAGTCCCGTACCAAAACAAGCTTCCCTTACTCGTCAAGTCTTTTTTTCTTAGCAGTACGTTGATGAGGGGTCCTCCTGTCACCGACGAACGGCTTTTTTTTCTCTGCCCCACTGGTGTCGAAGATACTGACCTCTTTTTAGGGGAAGGGTAGGTGATGGACGCGGCTCGCCAATTGAACGGAACTTTTTTTCAGGCGCGAAAGTGAAATCAATTGGAACTGATGCACTATTCATCGGGTTGTAGTACTTACTAACAAAGAATAGAATTGCCTGCCCACCCCCTCCAAAAGCTGAAAAAGCATGTCTCGTAATGACGACCCTAGGCCCCCCCCGTCCGTGCGCCCCTGTCGTTTGGTTTTCCGACTAATACGGAAGTAAAAGCTTTGGCTCTCAACCTCAGCCTAGGTACCTAGCTAGGTATCAACCTGTCTGTCTGTCGGTCTTGTCTGGCCTAGCGTGAGAAAGGTGTCCCCTTTTTGATATCTCGTCAGGCCAAAGCTTGACTGAAAAGAGCTGGACAACTCTACTAATGAGGAAAAAGAAAAGGAGAAATGGAAAAAGCTGGTAAGTTGGTAGCTTTTTTCCGATGGTCGCGTGTCGTCATATTGTGTCGTGTAATGAAAGAAAAAGCTTATGCAACAAAGAGGGAAGCACTGACGTGATGTGTATATGCGTGTGTGTGTGTGTGTGTGTATGTTGTTTGGGGAAAAGGCCCATAGGGAAACGCCCGGTCCCAGGTTTGGAGCAAAGCTTGAGTTTGAATCATGTCATAATTGAGAATTGCTTGTTAGGTGTTTTGAATTAGCTTTGAGGCTTGGGATGAGATATGATAAGAGTGGGAGACAGAGGAACAGACAGAGCAGCTGCCATTGACAATCACTACCCGATGAGGGAGGGAAGAGAGAGAAAAAGAGACGCCTGAAATCGAGTGAGAAGAATTGCGTTTGTGTCGTATTGATTTTGTCTTCAAATTCCCCATGTAGCCACTGGGTAACAGTACAGTACAGTACAAGTATGTAAGCCAAAGCAAGCTTTTTCCAGACAGCCACGATAAGCACTACAGTATAGTGTGTACCAAGTACCGGATGAGAAGAAAAGAGCCTCTCATTTTCCCTCGCAAATGCTCCTTTTTTGGTTCGCCGGCCGATTCGCTGCCCCTCCCAAAGTCACATACGTATTCATCTACCCATCTAGGACTTTTACAACGTCTAGAAAATCGTTGCCCCTTTGCCTTTTTGCGTCATCATATTTTGTAATTGTACATGTACACTTGGTGAGTGGAGATCCCAGCCACCATTGTCTGCTGGGATGTTGTTGTTGTGGGTTGGGTCGATGCATGCGCGCTTGTCGCGTGTGGAAATAAAAGGAATTCGGGCCTTGGGCCCAGTTGATTAATAGTAAGCCGTCAACATACTGTCAAGCTCGTCCAGGTCGATTTGCTCGGGGCTGCGACCCCATTCCAATTGGCTATCAAGCTGATCGTAGAAAGCCTCCTGGTCTGGCTTGGCTTTGCCCATATCCAGCGACAGCAGAGACGCCATCACCGGCCGCGCAGCAGGGCGAATATGGGGGCTGGATAGAAGCTGCAGCGAGGGCATGGTAAGAGCCTGCTGCGCATTCATAGCTGCATCCATAGCCTTTGCGTCGCCGAATAGTGTATCGTCTTTAGCGTGTTCATCTACCACCACACCCGCCGTCGGGTGGGCCGGGGGGTCGGTTGGCAGGCCATTGAATTGCGGCATGAATTGGCCGCTGAGTTTGCGCCGCTGCAAGCCATTTGCTGTCTGGGTGAACTCCTTCTCGTCTTTCTCTAGGGGCGGCTCGGCGGTCCTCGAGTTCTGCGACGCCATGCCATGGCGACTCGGATATGAACCGAGGGGAGTTGCCGGTGTGGGTTCCTCATCATCATCATACTCGTCAAGCAGCTCGTAGGGTGACAGATCCACTTCGGGCGATGGGCTCAGTTCCCTTCTCCTGTCCTCATCTTCTGCCTCGGAGCCCGAGGTCGCACTAGGAGTCGGGAGTTCTCGCGCTTTAAGCGCAGCCTGGGCGGTTGAATCGGGGAGAGGTTGGTGTGGGCTGGTGGTGAGGTAGAAATATGTCCTGCGCGGGTGTACGGTCTCGAGTTCCTTGCCGAGAGGGCATGGGTTTCTAGCATTCCAACTAGGGCGCTTGATATAGGCCGAAAGTCGGGAGGAGATGATCGCGCAAGGATTGGCAGATCTGAGATGCAGATGTTTAGTAAGTGAGGCAAGGGCATGTGACGGCACGAGACTTCTTGATTGGAGATCGTCAAGCAACGAGAGGGGGGTGGAATAGTGTAGAGACTTACTGTTCCACAATTTTAAGCTGCTTGATCAGGATGCCAGCAAGCTCCTTCACAATATGAGGGCGATTGCAGGTGGCCTGAAGACGCACAATCACCTTCTCAACAATATCATCGTGGATACTGGCCAAGTCAATTTTGTGGTCGGCAGCATGGAAGTCGTCGTCGAGGTCCATTTCAATGGAGACAGCTCTGTCAAAGCCGGGGGAGGGAGGTGGGGTGTTGTTGGAGACGATCTGGCGGCGCTTGTTGGTAGAAATGGACGAGTCTCCTGAAGGCGCATCGACAAGCGCATGGGGACGTTTTGTCTTCCTTGCAGAGACAGAGGTCTGAGCGGGCTGATCGGGTCGGTCGGTGGGGCTGCGCGGGGAGAAGGTTGGGGTGGACTGGGCCGAGGATGATGTTGCGGATGATGCGCTATGCGCTGATGATGATGATGATAATGATGATGATGAAGACGCGATGGATAGTGCGGTTGGAGACTTTTGACGATTTGCTAGGGCGGCGGCGGCGGCGGCCCTGGCGGCGTTGCTGACAGGAACGTGAATCCCAAGCGAAGGGAGCGAGAGTGACTTGCGGCGGGTATTGTACGGCATCTTGGAGTGCTTGACTTTTGGGGGGCCGGGAAGGAACGAATCGTTTTCAAACTTTGGAAGATTAGGAGAAGGTGTATTTTGCTCCAGGGTAATAATATTTCTTGTCGAGGCAACGGCTCAAAACACAAATATGCCGCCGAGGATGAGGATGGTGGGAGGAGTGGTTGACAGGTTGACAAGCGGATGGCACTTGTGTCACTGGGCCTGGCTTGTGTTTCGTTCGATGTATTTTTTTGGGACTGGCCGCCGATTTCTTTTTTGGTTTTGTTTTTTTCTTTTACTTTCGTTCTTTTTGTTTTTCTGTTGTGAAGGGAGCAGAAACACAAAAAGCTTGTGCTGTGCTCAACAATAACAAGTATAGTACAGGTTGATGGTACAGAGAGTTGCAGTAAGAGTCGTGTTATGCATACGCATGTGTAAGTTGGGCAAGTTGATGGAGAGGAGAGAGTGTGCAGGTAGTAAGTAGGTAGTGTAGAGAGAGGATAGGAAAGGGTGCAAGCGTTGGGTGAAGGGGGGGATGGAAAATGTCGGGGGGGGGAGTACACAGTATCAGTTTGCGACGGGGGGTGGGATGGATGTGTTTGTGGTGGCGGGCGGCACTGCGAGAACGTTCGTCCAGGTTCATCAACGCCTCACACACGCCTATAGCTGCCTCTCATCGCTGTGCTCTCTACCATACAGGAGGCCAGACTGGCAGGCGCCGTTGATGACCTGAGTGGAAGCTTGGGCCACAAACCCATTTTTTTTTGCGTGCCAGGCTACTGCCCAGGTCGTTGCTGGTGTGATCTGTGCTTGCCACCCCTGTCCATGCCAGGGGGTTGAGACGCCGTGCAGGAAGCAGCAACCAACCCTTGAACCGGCCACCCCCTTCGTTATCCCGGTTAGTGCATGCAGTATCCCTGTTGATGGTCCCATCCACTGCCCAAAGAGGTTTGGGGCCGAATGGGAAAGAAAAAAAAGAGCTCGAACATGTCCGAATGTTCAATAGCCCGCGTGGGAATTTTTTTTCTGATGACATTGCGCAGACCCACCCAGCTGCAAGGCCACCTTGGACAAACCCAAACACTCCAAGCCTGGATGCAGCCCACTTTGCCATGCAACAGGCTGCCCCGGCTGCGACAGGTGCATCATCAAGGAAAAAGGCGGTAAGGTTTCTGTTGTTTGGATTTCGCCGGCATTATTATATTGACCGGTCGAATGTAGGCAAGTCGACGACGATGATGGAGGAGGGCAGATATCATGCAACTTCCCCCTCCAAAAGAACAAGAGTCATCATCGACTTGCTGAGATGGAGGGTATACGTATATAGTACTCGGCGACTAGGCAACTACCGGCCTTATTCAGTGTTCTCGTACGGCACTGTTAGTTTAAATTTACGTACGCATGCGTACATGATACTTTGGGCTGATGCGTTTGACGTGCGCCCGACAAATCACAATGCGACCCAATACACCTCACCAAGCAACCAAGCAATGGCACTCTGACGCACTCTTTCCGTCCATCTCTCCTCAGTGGAATTGCTTCATCTTACACGGTTGTGTGTGTTACCATGTAATTCTTGTTGCAATGTCACTAACGCTAGCTGACGTGCATGTCTCACTCCCCCAGCTTTGGCTCTTCTGCGCTACAAACGGCTAATAAGACTACATGCCAGCCAAAATATTTCATGTCAACAACGCACACGCGACACAATCGGTCATCAAAGCAATCATAGAACGAATGACATTGTCATCACTTTGCGGATCGCTGCAAAGTCCTCTCACACTGCTTTCCTCAACTATCGTCAAGAAGACCCACCCCCAGTATCACTGATCAGGGTCCGTCCCACACCCTCTCCACCCAAAAAAAGCACAACACAGGACCCTCGGACCTCGAGCGGGTGGCCAATAGCAACGACGTCGAAAAAAAAAAAAGAAGAAATGAAAAAATTCTCAGACCCAGACCACGGCAATGACAGGGTTATGTCCATCGGCTAGTCCTGTTGAGGCATCCTTGTTTTTACACCCCTGTAGCCTCGGCCCACCCCCCAGTGACGTGCAAGATACCTCTCGCAGGTAGTGTCTCCCTTGACGACGAGCAAAATTCCGCGAGGGGAGAGAGCGAAGAAGGACCAAAAAAAAAAAAAAAAAAAAAAACAAAAAAAAAAAAAAAAAAAAAAAAAAAAAAAAAAAAAAAAAAACCTTCGAGAAGAGTTCCATTGCGGAGCCCCCTTTTTTCGTCTCTCTTTGATGTCGTATCGTGTCGTGTCGTGTTTAGTTTGGCATCGCTGACGATTTCTCGGATGCCGCGGCGATGGTGCACGGTGCCACACAATTTTGGCAAAAGAAGAAACGAAAGAAGATCTCCCTTCTCTGCACCACATTACGCGGTATTCCACCCCCCCCCCGTCCGACTGGATGATGGCCTGTCGTCAGTCGCCAGCCTTGCCTGAGATGTTGGATGGCATCCTCCACCCTCCACCCCCCAGGAAAATGCGGCCTAATGAGAAGCGGTGATTGGTTGCTACCTGCGCGGCACAGCGCAGCAGCCACTCGGCAATCGCAACGCCTTTTTGTTTGGAGGCGGCGGCAACTGTTGTTTTTTTCTCTTTTTTTTCTTCTTGTTTTTTGTTTAAGAGTCGCGGATTTCGCAACAAACATTTGGTTCATGCTTAGTACATAGTAGTACTGTGTTCTGTTACAGGAGGAGGATGCATGCCTATGATCTCATCCGCTAGGCTGATGGAGGGTCGCTATATAGCAGCTACGAATTTCCTTTTCTCTTCCTTCCCGAGAGCTATCCCGGTCACTTCCGGGTCCATCCGGTAGAACGAATTCCTGTCCATAGGTATTCTTGTCTTTCAGGGCAATGACTTTCCCAATTGTTGGTGGTCGCGTGCCTGTTCTCATGGACCACCCCCGACCCTGGGCTCCCACTCAACCGGGGAAAGGCTTCCGATCATTACCATAGACGCACAACAGAGCTTAGGTGCTTATACTCCACATTGATACATAGTAGTATGCAGCAGCAGCAGCAGCGGTAACCAAAAAACAAAAAGGCCACGCCGCAGCTGCCGGAGCGGTGTGCATAGCATGGCATGGCATGGGCATGACCTGGCATAGCAGCAAGAAACGAACAAACTGGCAGAGTAAGTGTTGCCGCTAGTCGACTCAAAATATAAACGGCCCCTGGGTGCAACCTGAGCACCCCTTGCATGAACGCCCGCACGTCCAGAGAAACCAGCCACACATACCCGTTTTGATGTTCATCATATACCATAGTACTTGTGGTATCCGGATCTCACCCCAATCTCGTTCGGCCGAATACCTAGGAAAAGAATGTCTCGGCCGTGAGACAGTGGCATTTTACCATGACATCTCTTGGCAAAGACTCCCCACAACAAGTTTAAACATTCAATCTGTCATCATCTGTCAATCACAAACCCATTATGATCGTCGAAACCGGCAGTATATCAAACATGTCCCCGAGTCATTTCACTTCGCCATGTGCCTGCCCCCATCACCACCAACCCCGCAGTGTTTTCAGTGAGTTCCCTTTTTACCTTGGCTTCTTCTCCCCCCAAAGGCCTGAAGACCCCATTCCTCGCCACTGGGGGCTGATTGATCTATGGGGAGAAGAGACGCGGGGGGAGGGGTGGGCCCGGGGTTGGTAAGAGGCATCATAACTCCATTCATGGACCCCCAGAGGAAACGTAGGCGTAGCATATCGCGTTGACTTAGTCACCCCTTCCCACCCCTCTTCTCCCGGATTGGGGAATCACAGTGAAGAAGGGCACTCTGTGGTAAGAGACTGTCGCTGGTCTCGCTCGCGATAGAGGGTACTAGTACTAGTACCTCACTTACACTAGGCTGTCCTTATTGAAAAGCCAGCGCATCAACAAACGGCCTTTTGTAGGGACACTCACTCTCCGCCCGGCTAAACAAAAAAAAGACATACCTATCGACTCGTCCGCCGACATCCCGCCAGGCGGCTCCAGGGTGCATCATCATGCATGCACTCACAGCCATCCATTATGCCGGTATCCCCCCTACCTCTCTCTACCAAGTATGCAAACGTACAGTACGTCCGTCCCCAGATTGCCCGGGACGAATGCCGGTTGGCCAATTCACCATAACAGTTAGCTAGCGTCGGATATGCGCAGCAAACAACAAAGACCCTGAAAAAAAAAAAGCAATCCAAAACGTTTACTCCGTACAACAGTTGCAGAAGCGGAAGAGAACAGAAAACCCCGGGTTCAATTACTCAAGAACAATGATCGTTCGTCGTCTCCCACCTAGTCCCCGTCTTGGTCAATTGAAGACCAAAAACTCTCAACTAGAAACCCTAGTTACCGCTTGAGTACGATGGGCGAGATTGCGTGCAAAAGAGGAGAATGCGGATACCCTGACGTAGAGCTACATCATATTTTGAGCCCATGACCATCGGGATCCCTTGAGAATGAATGATTAGGGCCCTACCAAACACGAGATTGATATGCGCATATCAGTAGCTTAGCATAACGTGTGGCATAAGAACAAGGAAAGGGCAAAGTCGATCATCACTTCAATGCGTATAGTATGAATTGTGACGAAGCATCTTCCGAGCTGAAAAAAAAGAAAGAGAAACATGAAAAGTCGCTGCGATAGGCTGTCATTCTTGGGCATTAGAATTTCGTAGTCGTACATGTACACTAATAGAAGGATAAACCCCCCCAATTGCCTCCTTTTGTCTTCTTTGCCTCTGCCATCCATGAGAGACCCTGTCTGTCTAGTAATCAATCGATTCATAATTTCCAGTGACGCCCTTTACCTGACCAGCCGGCCAAAAATCCCCTTTGACCCCCAATCGCCGTTTTGATGGTATCAATGTATTGGGCATATTCGTCTGGCACCGTGCAAGAAAACGCCAAGTAACAAGTTGCCCTCTTTCAAACCCAGATGATTGCCGTAAAGACTCCCAACCTGCGCGTCACCAATGTTCCAAGTACTTTCAATGCCTTTGCGCTGCACGGACCGTGCTGTCCACCACCACTATCACACTTGAGTTCAACTCGTCAACCCTCTCTGCTGCAGGGCCATACGCACATCGGGCGTCGCCTTGATGAACGGGAGCTCGAAAAAGTTGTACTTTTCATTCATGACCAGCTCCCTGACAGTGCTGAGAAGGCCCCATGGCTGTGGGGAAAATCCGATCACACGCTCCAGCAGCACGCGCGTAATCTGCTCGAGAATCTCCATTTCTTCAGGGTCTGACAGATTTTGCTCGAAGAAGTGCAGTATGAACTTGCTGAAGAACATCATATCCGGGTTGGCTCTCCGCAGGTGATTAACCATGCTGAAGATGAGGTAGTGTCGAGCCTCCGCAGTCACTTCATGTATGACCATCGACAGTGTCGCAACAGATGGAGCACTGGGTTCAAACGGCTGCTGACCAGCCTGGTTGCCAATATACGATGTAATCCCGTCAATAACCGCGAGGTTGGCGCCGACTGGGGCGTGTGCGAAGCTAGTCATGCCCTCCGCACGCGTGATGGCATGGGTCATGTGTGCCACAGCATCCTCTGAAGGACCGTTCTCCAAGGCCGAGTTCAGAACGTCCAGTAGCCCAATGCTTTGGAGGTATGCGATCGGATTCTCAAATCCACGAGCCGCTTGGCCTTGTCCATCAGTTGCATCCATTGGTGTTGTGAATGGGTCTGGCGTCTTTGAGTTGGGAGGACCGGCCATGAGAACCGTGTTGATCAGCTGTGCGCAGTGGGGTGGGATACTCCGGAGAATAGCTGCCGCGTTCGCAGCCAGGTACTCTGGGTAGTCATGCTGCAAAACGATCAACATCTTGGCGGCAGCCTCATAAAGTTTGCTGGCTGTGTCGTTCAGCTCAACCGGTTTTAGTGCTTCGCCCACAAATTCGAGCAACTGCTTGAGGAGCTTCGTGTACGCGGCCCAGCCCACTTCGCCATCTGACTTCATGATTCCAGGCAGGAATGCCCGGTGAGTGATCAGGGACATCCATCCATAGACGAAGGCTGGAATTACGTTGGGTCCAAGAGCATTGAGCCTTGCTGCAATCCTGAGGAGCATATCGGTCCATAAGGCTGGATCCTGCGTGTCGAGATACGTCTTGCTCTCAAAGATGAGATCCGAAAAGAATCGAAAGAAGGCCTTCTGGTTGAACAATTCAGCATGTTTGACGGTGTGCCAGTTGACAATCATTGTGACAAGCGCCCAGATGGATTCGAGGAGAACCGCCGGACTGGGAGTATCCTCGAAGTCTCCCCACTTGACAAAATTCATAACGAGCATGGCCAATGCATCAACGAAGATGTAAGCATCCTCGAATGTAACTCCTACATGGAGGGCCTGTTCAAAATGAGCCACTGAGCTGTCCAAAGAAGTGCGAATGAAGACGAAAAAGTCGTCCTTGGATCGCACAATTCCATGCTCCTGTATTTGCTTGATGAAACTTCGAGCCACCTTTTCAGTCAGAGCAGTGTTGCGGTAGCGGTTGACCCATTCATCGAAGACGTAGTCCATCTGCTCTCGTGAGCGATTGAGCTCGTCGTCGCGTCCTGGAGGCGGAATCTGCTGGGCTCGCACATCCTCCAAAAGAGACTTCAGATGCTCGCCACGAGACCCTTCTGCATCCTCCAAGATCCAAGCGTAAGCTGCCTCGACACTGGTGCCCAGGTTGGCGAAGAAGGTGACGGGCATGTCGTTAACAATGGTCAACTGAACGATGTCGTTCAACAACTGCATGGCCTGGTGATCTTTCTGCCTGATGAATCTGGCCAGAGCTTCATCAAGCGTACGCCAATCGAGGAATTCGGTACCCATGAAGGATTTGATCAGGGGCAAGCGGAGGAAGTTGCGGGTTGCCTCTTGACGCTGGAATAAGTTCTTTGCATAATCGCTGACTTGAGGCGTATTCGTGATGCGACGCAGTGTTTGGAGGAGTTTCGCGAAGGTTTCTATGGTCAGGTTGTCGTCTACCGGGCCAAGCAGTACTTCACAAATGACCTCGGCCATCACGGTGGGGAACTCATCGGACGTTGATACCGTTCCGATGATCAGTTGGGATAACTCGTCCATGATGTTGAGAACCGGATGCTGCTGTCCGCGCGATAGTTCGCGCGGCAGTTCATCGTAGTGCTCCTCGGGTGCCTCAGTCGCTGCATGCTTCAGCTCCTCAACAAGCTTTCTAACCCTGCGGCTGAACAGGACGGGATCAGGGGCATTCCCGGCGTTTCCGGCGGGCTGACGTCCATTCATAAGGCCTGCGTGGCCGTGAGAGTAGGCTTGAGCGTGTCCAGTGACCGAGGGCAGAGAAGGGGTCTCGGCTGGAGTCGGAATGCCCGGAGCTGAGCTATACTGATCCGAGAGAATTTCGTTGGCGATCGACCTAGTTGCGTCGGACGTTGAGGCAATGTGCGAAGGGGTGGCAGTGGTAATCGGACGGGGTTGTCGAGCGAATTCTTCGTAGATGGCCATTTGGTCGGAATTAAGTCCAGTCATGCTGGGCGCCATCTTGTAGGGATCCGGCATCGTCATTGCCCAACGGGTCAGTGACGCATCAACGTAAGGTTGGTTGGGTCGCGAAAGCCTGTGACGACGTCGTGCTTCAAGCTCGGGTTCGATCATCTCCTCGATTTCCGGAATGGCTCGCCTCTCGGCAGCGTCTTCAATCACACTCGAGGCGAGTTCCAAGTTGGAGTTGACGCACATGATAATTGTGCCCTCGGGCAAGCCACCAGGAATGTCGACTGAGAGCTGACGCATTTGGTTGGTAAAGTTTGCTCGTAAGGGCTCCTTGCTAGTAACAAGAGCAAGACTGCCTGCTGTGGCCTTGACCATGTTGATTGCACTGTTGCGCACACGAGTCTCATCTGGCTCAGTTGCAAAGTCCTTGTGGATCATTTGCTGGGTGCTGATAGCCGCAATAGTAACCGACCTGTCCACCACGGGCTGGATGATATCCGTAAGCGCCTGCTTCAAGGCCCGGTCGACTATGTCTCGCAGGCGGTTGTTGTTGACAACCATTTCATTTGTTGGCGGAATGATGAGTTGTGAACTGAGATCCGGTATAGCCGGGGCCGGTATTTGCGGCATCATGCTGTTGACAATGCCTTGGCCAAGTCCATTCAGTGACATGTTCTCAGGGAAGTCGAAACCTTCTGCGGAGGGCACCTGAGGCAACTCTTCCACGATCCTGCGATTCAAGATCTCTCCCGACGGCTCGATGCTCTTGTGGTCCAAGTTCAAATTCTTGCACAGAACCTCAATCTCAAATTTCTGATTGAGCTTGATATCCGCGTGGTGGTAGAGCTCGATGAGAAGGTGTATAATATCCATGAGCCAGGGGTTGGGCGGTCGAAAAACGGTAGAATTCTTGCCTTGGTCCAAAACTTTGCACACGAAGGGTATCACGACCACCAGTCTCTTCGTATCGTGTGCCTCAATGAGCAGCTGCTTGAATGCGATGTTTGAATGACGAATGGGCTTGTCTCGGGCTAGTGTGATCATGCCCAGCCATCCTCCCAAGTTCTTCAAGTGGGAACGCTCGGTCGAGCTTTGCATCGTGGACTCAGAGTTGAGGATTTGGTGGACACAGACGAGAGTTGCCCGCTGAATCTCAGTCCACAGTGCGTTGTCCTCGAATAGCTTTACCAGCTCGAGGTACATTTGGTGAAGATTCGGCTGCATCTTGGCGCGTTCTTGGACGAGATGGATGGCAAACCATTGCTGATGCCTCCGATCGACAGATTCGCGGATGGCATCAAACCGAGACCGCAAAGACGATTGATCAATGTTGTTCAGCGCGAATTGGATCCTGTCTTGATCATCGTCGCCAGGGTCTTGAAATTCGATACCGGGAGAGGGAGGTTCAACGTTGATGGACGTGAAGGGTGCAAATTGTGGCTCAACGACTTCGATTGCGTTGCCATTGGTTAGGGCCTCGTGACCACCGTTTGTCTGGAGGGCCGCCTCCTCTTCGTTGACCACGCTCTCCGCCTTTTGCCAAATATCTGTTCTTTGGAGACTCGGGACCTGCAAAAGTTGCCGACAAAAACCGGGCCATTCTGGGAAGCGCCCATGCAGCTGCATCAGGGCTTGTAGGCCAAACTTGTACATATTGTGGTCTGGGGGGAAATCCCGGACCGATTCCAGCACCATTCCTAGACCAACGTTGAGTGGGACGCCGTCAATCAGCTTTCTGGACAGCACACCGCCAAAGAGAACGGCCGTGGTGGCAAGTGCGGCTATGGGATATGTGATGAAGTGGGTGTACTCGTCGAATAGCCCCGCAATCATGCAAGCAAAAATGTCTTGGTCAAGCGGGTTGCGCGAATGTTTGTAGAGGTCCAAGGTCTCCACGATATCCCTGACCTGCATTGCATCATCATTGTACATGCTCTTGAAGTGTTCCTGCATACGAGCGTCGGCCTCAGGGCCAAGTTGATTACCATCCTTGCCGTTGGCATCGATAATGTCGTCGTAATCGCCCCCATAGTTGATCACACGCGGATAGGCTGTTATGCATCGGCGTTGACAGTGAATCCAGCGGGCGGCGTCAGGCGGGCACAGTCCAACGAGAACATTCAAGAGACTGAAGACCGTCTTGACTTTGAGGGGAACCATTCCCTGTGCCGGTCCCCGGGGTTCGGTCTCATAGTTGGCCTTGATGACTAGAAATTGGAGGAGTTGAGAGACCAGTTCGGGCGTCCTGCCTGCATGGGTTCTCAGCCACTGCTCCAGATCGAGGCGACCCTCACCATGGCCGTACGTCACAAGATCCAGCCCAAATCCGTTGAAGTCATTGGTGAAATCGTCGAGCCAACCTAGAGCCTCAAGCTGATTGAAGTAGGCCGGCACTTCAGATGTTGTGGCAGCGTGTTTGTCAGTGAGCCTTTGCTTCACAAAGTCCTTGTCCTTTCGCCACACGCTGTCCAAAACAAATTCTTGTCCAGCCGCGCGCTGGAAAAAGAAATTGTCCAGTAAAGAGCTAATGGTGTCAGTGGCCACTTGTGGCCAAGGCTTAGGCACACCAAGGGCAGATACGAAGAAGAGATGAAGATTCGGCATCACGGCGTCTTGGAACAGGCGCTTGGCTTCGATGCTGGAACTGGCCTCAAGGGAGCTCAGCGCAACTTCAAAAACAGCTGAAAGCGCGTCTAGGGAGACCAGAGGGTGCCTCACGCCACGTTCTGCAAACTCTTGGACGATGGGGGGAGACTGGGCGTATTCAGCCAATGTGAAACTTGGCCGAAGGCCTGGAACAGTCGATGCATCCAGCTCCTCCGACGATTGCTTGAAAAATGCGCAGAGGAAGGACATTTGAGCCTCTGGATTCGCCCACACACCACCCCATAGACGTTGAATATCGAAATCGGAGCCGAAATCTTGGGCAATGGGAAGCAGAGCTCTATAAAGTCGCAGAAACTGAGGTGGTGAGATGCGGGCGGTGGGTTGATCGAAGTGTGATACGACATCTAACCACCTGAAGCCTGGAGGCACGACTCGTCGCAAGGCTGCCACAAGGACCAACGGGTTGTACTCGGGTGTCGAGCTGAGAGTGGTGTACCAGATGGCATTCGAGACCTGTTCCTCCCCCAGGGCTGGCCGGTCTTGTAAGAACCTAACGCATGCCTCCTCATCGCGCGTAAACTCGGGACCAATCCGTTGGATGGACAAGACCATAGAATTGGAAGGAGTGTCCACCAAGACACGATAGAGATCCAGGGCGGCCAAGACCTCCAGAGGCACTGCCATCTCGCGCTGCGCATAGCGACTCTCGATTCTGGAGGCGAGATCCCGATGTGCAGCGGGATTAAAATTCGGGGGGTGGTGCTGGATTAGACGGTCGACAATGACGGCGAGAAAGGGCGGGGTAAGGTCGGCGTGTTCACCATCGGGCTGCGATAGGATGTTGACGAACGTGGGAAAGTTCGTCGAGAGGATAGCGTCAGCTGTAGAGTAACAACAGCAGTCAGTAGATGCATTATCGTTGTAAAGGGGTTCATTGCTCTCGAGGTCCTCTCAAGGATGGAAGCACCCAGGCGTAACACCAGCAGCGTGGCAGGTCAAAGCAGCCGCGCAGATGACCGCCGAAGTCACATCAACGTACCTTTTGTCTTGAGATCTGATCGATTGCCCAACTTGAAGGCCAAAGCCAGTATGGTCTTCTCTAGAGCGTCCAGCCGGAAATGCTCCATGAACGTTGACAGGTCAAAGTCGCGAAAAATGTCCTCGGTTCCTGTCTCTATGGACTCGGAGATCCTTGATGCCTGTTCGACTTCGTGGGAGATCTTGCGCATCTCATCCTGGAGGAGAGTGTAGTTGCCTGCATTCCCAGTACTGCCAATGGGTCGGTTGAGGCCTGGGAAGATCTGAGGGGCGCTGGTGTGCACCAGCTTGGTGAAAAACTTGGAAAAGACCTCCATGCCGTGGTCATTGATAAGCTGCAGATGGGAGGGCGTGGGTCAGTGAGGTCTGAGCATACTATTGAAACGTGTAGAGACAGGAGGTAGGAGTTGCAAAGGTCCGGAAGTAAAAGCACGAATGATTTGACAAAAGGTTGGCAGGAAGCTTGACTGAGGTAGGAGGGACTTGGTGGACAGTAACAACAACGGGAGCTATCCAGCCAGCACCTCAAGCAACAAGACTGGGAGCGATGTTTGCCAGCAAATAAGAGGCACATACCTTCTTCAGCCTGTCCACCTTATTGTCGTATTCCACAGGATCGTCCTTCTTGGTCTTCAAAGTGCTTAATAGCACTGAGACCTGGGCCACGGCAATCTTGGAGAGGCCGTAGTTGCCAGTGGGACTGCTGGTACTTGGGCTAGCACCCGCACTCGCATTCAGCGACCCTTGTGTGGAGTGGGCGAATCCTGTCTGGATGCCTGTAGAAGGATTGGGAGAAAATGTTCCCGAAGATCGTGGGAGCATGAGTGTTGGATGGGGTGGGGGAGAGGCGGAGACGGTTCTGTAATCCTTAAATGGACAGAGCCGCGCCTCTGCTGCTGGGGATGCTGATGGCGGAGATTCACAGATTGGCGCAAGAGTGGTAGCCTGTGATCCAGGTTGAGTTGGGTTGATGGAAGTCGGTGGGGAGGTTCGGTTTGGATATCGGCAGAAGGCAGGTGACCAGGTGGTGAGCGATGGATTTGCGCCAGTTGCTTGCACGAGTCAACACTGACGAGGATGGCTGCTTCTTGCTGTTTGGCCAGGATGGATTCCAGGTTGGGGCAGGACAAGGCTATGCTCGGGGGCAGAGAGGTGGCCTGTGGTGTGTGGTGCCTGAGCTTTGCGGGATGGAGCTGTCACGTTGCAGTCGCAGTTCGCACGCGTGGTCGTCGAGGCTGTCCAAGAGGGGTGTGTGGCCAACTGGAGCTTGATGAGGAGGTGGGACAGAGTCAGACACAGACAGAGATCAGAACATGGGAAGATTACTCTCAAATGTGTTGTGTGTACAATTGTCGTGCCACTGTCGTCGTCGGTGCAATACAAGGAGGAGGGTATCGTTGTGTGTGGGGAGGAGACTCGGATGGCAGTGAGCTTTGGCTTTCCGAAGATGGAGAGGTCAGAGTCTGGAGTGGTCGAGCTAGTTTGAGATGGTCTGTGCGCACGTCAAATCGCCCAAGGCTGCTGAGCGCAAGAGTGCTGACAAAGACTAGGTGTTTAGGTATTCGAAACTGCCCCACTTTCAAAGCCTAGGCTAAAGTACGGAGTACTAGTACCTAACTACTTACAGAGTATGAGGATTGTTCTCAGGTGCTTTAATCAGACTATAATAATTGGAGGTGTTTTGAGCTCTTGCCTGGGTGAACTCAGAAGTTATGATGTTAATCTACACAAATCATGCATGCCTTTGCAGTATCATTGTCTTAATGATATCTCTTGCGCACTTGGCCCGGAACTTCACACTAGTTGGGTTGAATACCTAGGTACTATTCATGCCCCGTCACTACATGCCAAAGTAACCCAGATATGAACTGCTTATCCGTTCAGTCTACCCCGATTTCCAGCCTTACCCTCCACTGCTGTATCAAATGCCGAAGCAAGCAGGTTCGAACTTCATAGCTAAAGTTTCCATGCAGTTTCTATTTCTGGTGATCTTCAGGGGAGTTCAGGATCTCGGCTAGGCTTCATGGTGGGGTTGAAATGCGTGCCCGATCATTCGGGATGCCGAGCTGGAGTGGCGGGTGTTGGCAGGAGCCAGGCTAGCCAGGCAGGAGGCAGGGGGGTTTCCCATAACGACGGCTTCGGTAGCGCCCAGCATAAGTTGCCTGGCCAACACCACGCCGTGTTCGTCCATTTCCCAGCCTCTTGATATCCACCCTGCCCCGGTCCACTTTAATCCTCCATTCGTTCAGGCACGCCCATTCCAGACTTGGATCCTCTTGAGAATTAATTGACCACGTCTGCCTTGGTTTTCCTTTCTCGATTCTCGATATCGTAGAGTGACGACATCCATCTTCTCGACAAACTATTTTGCATCTTCTTGGCCGCCGGGACGCGTCTGTTTCCTCTCTGTATTTACAAACTTCGCACGAGCTCCTGAAGACGCCTTGGTACCCAACCGGCATTCGCTCACTGAAGTATCGGTGTTCACCCAATTCGCGACACTCACGAGACGGGAAAGACTACTTTTTTCAAGATTCAAACTGGCCGCATAGAATTCCGTCAAAATGTCGGCTACCGAGGGCCCCACCGTCACCCTCTCATGTATGGAGACGTCTTCCCCGGTGGAGAGGTCGATCATGTGTGTGTTGGCCATGTACTGACTTACAATTGCGTGTCTGTAGTTGCCAATAACTTCTGGGGCAAAGAAGATGCAGGAGTCCAGCCGCTGCTCGAACGTATGTCCGCTGCGAAGCAAACATGCGACGAGCTTCGATCATTCTACGCAGGTACGGGACCACCGCCACTCTACTTGTATTCTCCCTGTCAATGATCTAATTAGCTGACTCCGCCTGGCTAGCACGAGCATCTATCGAAGATGAATACGCACGAAAGCTGCTGTCACTATGCCGCAAGCCGCTCGGCTCCCAAGAGATGGGTACCTTGAAACACTCACTTGATACCGTCCGTGGCGAGGTCGAGTCAATGGCAAAGCAGCACCAGAACAATTCAGCACAGATGAAAACTGAGTTAGAAGAGCCTTTGGCAGCCTTTGCGGGTGGCATGAAAGAGCGCCGGAAAATAGTTCAGAACGGTATTGAGAAGCTCCATAAAGTCAAACAACAGCAAACACAGGCTGTCAACAAGGTCAGTCACCGCTGATTCTGTGAAATCTCTCAAAAGGCACTAACATTCTGCAGACAAGAGACAGATATGAGCAAGAGTGTCTCAAGATCAAAGGCTACCTTGCCCAAGGCCATATGGTCATGGGACAGGAGGAACGAAAAAACAAAGCGAAGCTCGAGAAGACCCAGATCAGCCTGGCCTCGTCCAATCAGGAGTACGAAAATGCCGTCAAGGCTTTGGAGGAGACCACCGCCAGGTGGAACCGGGAATGGAAGGCCGCAGCCGACAAGTTTCAGGACCTCGAGGAGGAAAGACTGGACTTTACCAAGAGCAGCCTCTGGACTTTCGCTAACATTGCATCGACTGTGTGTGTGAGTGACGATGCATCCTGCGAAAAGGTGCGTCTATCTTTGGAGAAGGTGGAAGTCGAGAAGGACATTGTGCACTTCATCCGAGAGAAAGGCACCGGCCAGGAGATTCCCGACCCACCGAAGTACATCAACTTCTGCCGAGGGGATCTTGATGCGCAGTCGGAGCTTTCTGAGGACGAGGCCTACTCGGTCGCACAATTTCCTCGAAGTATCAATCCCCAGTTCCGGTCTTCCTCGCCACAGCCTTCGACATATGAATCCCACCATGATCCGGCTTCGGCACTTGCGAAGGAATTAGGCCACGGAGAACCAACTATGGCCCCACAGAAGGCCCCACGGCAGAGCCTCGACGGTCGCCAGCGTTCTCCAAGGGATGACATCCAACGACAGATGCAAACACCAGAGGTTAGTGCTGCCCCATAAACACTGCAGCAGATGTCCAAAGGTACTACTCGTGTTGTGCTGAGAGAGTCGGGTCAGTCTATCAGCACACACGGGTCCAAGCCAGGCAGCTGCTCCATGAAAGTAAACCATAGGCAACTAACACATCACAGTTTGATCCCAACGAGTTTGCTCCGGTGCCTCATGATCCATACCCAATGGACGGTATGACGATGTTGTGTCGTCCCAACACACAGAATGGGTCAGATCTAGGCTCTCAGGCTAGCGCCACTTCCGTTTCTGACCGTCCCACCAGCAGAGATGAACGCAGCGACTACTCTTTCTCCAGCCGTGAGCCGCCAAGTGGAAGTGTCTCCCCTGTCAAACAAGAGCCGGTTGTATCGCCAACATCCACAGCCCCGAGGGACAGGAGGATGTCGAAAAAGAAGAGCGGCTTCTTTCAGAACCACAGTCCCTTCAGCAGACGCAAGAGCATCAAGGACCCCAGGGATGCGACACCTGGTAGCAGAAACACTTGGCACTCTGGCAACAACAGCCGCGCTCAGTCGAGTATGGGCGGAAGTCTGTTGCCGGATAGGTCCACTGCAAGTCCTGATCCGATCGATGCTAATGCCGATGTGGCAATCAACGTTGGCGATAATGTGCTGCCCGTGAGGTTACCAGGCAGGCAAAAGCCTGCCGCCGAGCCAGAGAACCAGGAGGAAGACCCCATCGCTCAAGCGCTTGCAGAATTGAAAGATGTCGTTGTTAATAAGCAGTCATCTGTACGCCAATCTGCCGATCACCACTATGGCATTCCCACCCCGGCGCCCGGCGTTCAACCTTTCACCCGATCACCTATCGGTGGACCAGGGAATGCGGCCGCCGGAATGAGAGGAACACCCCCTCCATCGTACGATCCACCTGTCTCAAGACTTGGTGTGCCATCGCCTGCGGTCACCTCGAGGGCCATGAAAGAAACTTCTCAGAAATATACCCAGCAGACGCGAAGTCTCTTCAGTAACGACCGGCCAAGCTCTGGTGGTTATGCATCACCAGGTCGTTCAAGCGGTCGTGGCAACGATATGCCACGCGCCGCATCCCCAGCACCGCCGAGGAGCACCTCACCTCACCCAGGCATGCACAGCAGATCAGCTTCCCCCAATCCGTATGCCAACAGTCAGCGCAACAGCACGCACTCACGCCGGGGCTCGGTCCAGATGGAGCCCAACCACGGCTCAAGTCAGGGTTTCTACCGCCAGAACTCGCCAAATGAGATGCCCCGAGGGGCTTCGCCGGCGCCATTTCGAGGTGCAGGTGACTACGGTCGACCATCTAGCCGCGGTGACTATGGCCGGCCTGCGAGTAGGGCTGGAAGCAATCTTAGCGGAGGGTATAGTGACATGTCTCGGGGCATGTCGCCGGCACCGACGGACGATGGCTATGGGTCCCAAAGGAGCCGTGGTAGACCTGGAACCAGCCAGGGAAACCGGGGCATCAGCCTGTATGAGCCTGCTGGCGCAGTAGCTCCTGCTTCGAGGCAACGCAGCAAGAGTGTGGCAGATGGCGGGAAGCAGTACACCAAGGATGGACGCCCAATTCTGCATTTTGGTAAGTGTATTTGCATTTTGACACCTCAGGAACGACTCGCTAACATTGGTTTCCCCTAGCGCGCGCATGTTATATGTACCAAGCTGCAATTCCCGAGGAGCTCAGCTTCAAGAAGGGCGACATTCTCGGTATCATTCGTCACCAGGACGATGGTTGGTGGGAAGCTGAGGTGCACGGATCAAATGGTCCTTCAGGGCTGGTCCCAAGCAACTATGTGCAGCCTATCTAGAAGAAGCATTAGCGTTCCTGGATTTTCGCATGAATCCTATTCTCATGAAAGTGAGATCGCACAATGAATACAACAGAGTCTTGTCTTTGGTTTCTGCAATATCCAGGCGTATACTCTTTCACGACCATTTGTTACAGCTCATTTCTGTTCTGGGCACGTCGGGTCGTTATTCGTCAAAGGAGAGTCTGGAATGGCTCTAATTCAATTTGTATATCTTTTTGGCATGGATTCTTTTGTTCTGGGGGAACCGGCTAGGTCCTTTTACGAGGGAGTGTTTCTACGGTCTCGGTTACAAAGGTGGTGGCTGCCTTCAGAAATGATCATGAAGGCGAGGCTGATTTGATGGACAATGGAGCATGACATGAATAAAGAAATATTGACTTTCCAGCTTATTTGTTTGCCTCGTGAAATCGTTCTGCCTTGCCAGGAAAATCAGAGTGGCAACAGAAGAGACCATTCTAAAGGATATAGCAACAACTTTCCTGGCACCAGAGAGCAGAACGAGTCAGAGATGACCTGCAACTCTCAACTCTATCGATCTTAGCATGGACGAGTCCGGCATAACGGAGTGGCCCTGCCATCCTGTGTTAGAGGAAGTGGATGAGAAGCCTTGGGCCACTCTCGGCTCGCCTGCCGAAGCCGCAGGGATGAGCTTGGAGCTGTCTTCCCACCCATGGCATGCCGATGACGTCGGGCCGGAACCTTCGTCTCCCAACCTAATTCCTGCGCGCCAACGACAGCATCCGCAACTCCATATTCATCCCAACGCCAGACACAGCAACAACAATAACAACGTCACCTCGACCCCCGTCCGCCTGCTCTGGCCCGCCGGTCCCTCGCCGCTGACGAGCTCACCGCCCTCCACATCCTGCCGTTCTCAGATTGCGGCACATGAGCTTCGGAGCTCTTGGCCCGACGACTCACAAGCATTTCATCCGACCCGCGCGTCCATTGGCACCGCACAGCTCGAGCTCCTTATCGCGACGCGGCGTACTATGGAGTACATCAACGATGCGAGCGAGTACGCCCGCAAGGGTTACAACTCCGCTGCGCAGACCGCGGGTAGTGTTGGGCGAGCGCTGACGAGCAAGACGGCGCAGCGCACGCTGGTCACGACGGTGCTGTTTTCACTGGTGTCGGTGGTGTTGTTTGCGGTGGCGTGTATGGGATATTTGGCGTTCTACCACAACTACCTCCCAGATCAGGTTGTGTCGCTGCCGGTGCATTTGCAATACGGGTGTGTTGTTCCTGGTCCTTTTTTCTCCCCCACTGCTTTTCTGGGTGCATGGTACTGACAAATCGGCGGCTGCAGCTACGCTCTCAATCCCTATGGTGTGGTGTCCCTCGCTGACACGCACTTCGCCGCCTACCAAGACTATGACATTTCACTGACCCTACACCTCCCACGCTCCCCCGCCAACATCGAACGCGGCAACTTCATGCTCGCATTGCACCTCCTGGACGACGCGCCTGCCGCCACCGCCACCGCGACCGACCTCTTCATGCCCGCCCCGACCCACATTATCCAGGGCCACAACATCCTGCACACCTCAACGCGCCCCGCGATCGTCCCGTATACCGACCCCTTGGTCTCGCTCGCCAGCCGCGTGCTCTTTCTGGCGTACCACATCTTCGTGCCAGCCAGCGAGACGGTCACGCTCACAGTGCCTCTGATCGAGAAGCTGGAATTCCGCCCGGTAGGCATGCATCCTACATGGATGGTGGTCGACGTGCAGGCCGGCCAGACGCTGCAGGTGTACCGCGCGACGGTTACGATCACGGCGCAGTTGTCTGGGCTGCGATGGTTCATGCACACGTGGTGGATGACATCTTTCATTTTGTTCACGGTATCATTCTACTTGTGCGAGGTCTTCTTCTTCGTATCGAGCTTTGCCGTGCTGCGATTCTTGGTACTTGGTGGCGGTAGCCCGACCTCTAGCAAAGGCCCCAAGCAAATCAAGGACGAAAATCAGCAGCAGCAACAGCAGCAACAGCGGATTAAAAAGGAGGTAGACGACGATGTTCCCATGACATTCCCTACGGCATCGGGTCAGCAGCCGCTGCGCTATGAACCTGCGGTGCCGGCGGGCCCAGACCCTGGCGGGGACGCGCCGCCGTCGGAATTGCGGGGTGGGGACGCGGATGATGAGTACGAGGATGCAGGGCAGGACTATGAGGCGGAGGAGCGGGCGCGTGATTCTGGAATCGGGACTAGCTATAGTGAGAGGGACTCGGCTGCGCTGCGGCGAAGAACGTCAAGGGGCCGGGTAATGGATTGAATTGGACGCGTGTTCCCTGAGATAGCGGCGGCAAGCATGATGCTGTTCTATTTGAGCTTTGACTGGTGAAAGGTTTGAGTTGGACAGGGGCTTTTTGACGAATCATGACTGCCCGGCGAATGCTGAGGGCGTAATGAACGGCGTGGAATTTGGCTCATGATGGCCAAAAGGATGGGAGGGCATGGCGTTTGAGCTATATCTAGATACCCAACGGCACATATTGCTCCACACATTTTGAGGAGAATAGGATTGATTAGTTTCTGAAGCGGAGTATAATGAGCCAGTGTCCCCATAATATAGGATGGTTGGTACAGGTCCATTTGCAGAACCTGGGGGCTGTAATTAGATGGTTCACATACTTTTTTTCTGATAGCAGTTGGTGTGTAATACCAATGTTTTCTCTCCCTGTGCCTTTTTCAATCTCCACTTTCCATTGTTTTGTAAAGACACGTTTGAAAGTGAGCAATGGAAGATAGTGGTCTGTGACTAAACACTGTCTGCATGGCAGCATAATCGGTGCAGGGTCTTAGCAATCTCATGTGAAGATGTAATTCAGTAGTCTGGATTGTAGTGAACGGGCAAAACGGCCGCTGGGAAGAACAAGAAATTGTGCGACTCTAAGAGTCTCTCTGTGCATCCAAGAGCACGGTCAGGGCCAATGGCTTTATGATAAGCACACCAAGGCATATAGTCCGAGAAGGGGGGGAAGGAAATACAAATATCCACCCGTGCCAACAAATATAAGAAATGAGTCCATTGTTCAAGTGCTCTTTCAAGCAGAGTTGTTCTGCTGAATGATATAGGTGAGGTCTTGGACAGTGCCTGATTTAGGATGTTTTCCTAGATATGATGTACCCCTACCAGCCAATTTGTGCGGGGAAGATACCTAGTTTATAAGTGGGATGGCCAGCTCTGTCTTGCCGTCCCGTTGAAGTCTGGATGATCCTAGCAACCACTTATCATCCATCATCCGATCCCATCACCATCATACATGGGTAGTATTCCTGCATGTTGCCACACCTTTTCTCTCCCAAGATGATTTGACTGCCAAACTCAGAGCATGTAAAGACAATAGATGGCACATTGAAACCTCGTAAACTACATCGTATACGCTGTTTGTTGTGTTGCATGGTATACACAGCACCTGGCATCTCCCGCGCCATCAACAGACCCATTCATTATTCACTCCAGTCCACTCAAATTCACCAAAGAACCACAGCTCGAGACCTGCCTCCAGCTGGCACATTCACATCCAATCATCTCTCCAGACTTGGATTAGGCTAGCCTGGCCCTCACCCAAACAACCAAAGCAGACCACAATCACAAGCACATTTCCAGAACAATCTTCTTGTTTCCTCCTCATGGGCGGCTCTTGCAGACCTCGACCCGTCAAGCCGTGAGGAGCACGTGCAGCAGGTAGCGCGGCCAAAGCTCAACATCAGTGTACCCTGTCCATCTAGAATACCACCTCGGAATAGCGCCCCCCTCCCCTGCGCCCACTCGAAATCTGAGGCTGCAGCAACAAAGTGCCCGGAGTCAAGTCAACAAACAGACGTCAGACTCTTCTCCCTCTCTTCCACCCTCTACCCTCAACCTTGAAGTCACCCCACCACCACCTCCGCCAGGGTCCCTCGATAGCGACACCAGCAACTTCCCCCAATATAACTATCAAGTTTCCCGCTCTAGTGGGGTTCAGGGCCATCCTTTTGTCTCTCTCCACTGACGGTGGGGGTGGCTAAGACATTTCCCATCCTGCAACCTCGACCTTGGCCTTTGGAACCTCGACTCCGATTCAGCAGCATCTGCTCATCTCCCAATACCGCTTCCTCCGCCCATAACAAACAATAGCCCTCGGTCGAAGCCGTTCCCCTGACCCTATCGTCAAGATGCCTGCCTTCAAGGGCATTGCCGTCAGCATCCATGCCAATGGCGCACCCCTCACGGAGCATGGGATTCAGAAGCAGTCCAAATTTAACAGAATTAACTCCTTCATACCCGTTCCCTCCCCGACCCTTAGCGAGGATTCACGCAAGACAGAACCTGCCAAGTTCGCCATCTCGATAACACTCCTGACGCCCGGTCTGGCAATCCCCTACTCGACCCCCAAGCCCTCGCCCGAAAACCCCGACCCCTCCCCGCAATTCGCTGCGAGGGATATGGCCAGCAGCAAGCAGAGCGGCGGCATCAACCCGTACATTCCCATGACCAACAGCGACAACGAGACTGTCGCCGCCTACATTTACTTTGACGGACGAGCAAAGGAGGAGGTTGCCACGCTGCTGCGTCCTGGCGAGGAGACATGGGTCAATAGCAGATGGGTTCAGATTCCCGACTCAGAGGGCGGCGGTCTGGCTGAGAGGGAATTTCTCTTTCGTGAGGTTGGCTTGGAGCGCTGGCTTAACGGCCTGGACCTCCAGGGCTCCAATACCCAAGAGCGCCTCGAGAAGCGTCGCCAGAAGTTTGAGCGCCGCCGTAGGAAGCAGAGGGCCCAGGAGGGCGACGCCGGCATGACCATGGCTGAGAAGCACAACGGCCCTAGAGATATCCTGCGCTATACCAATGATGCATCGCCTGTCGAAGCTGTGCTCGACGACGACGACGAAGACTCCTTGTCCGACTCTGAGGACGAGTTCCCAGAGGCTGCCGGCCAGATCAAAGTGGCCATGTTCCGGGTGATAGCATCTGGCGAGATTAAGAAGGGGGAATACTCTCCACAGTTTGGCGCACACGATGACGATGACGAGGTTGAGGGTGGTTCCAACGGGGTGGATGCCGACGTCGAACACACTACCAGCTTTGCTAAGCCGAAGACGCTTGATCCTAAGACGATCAGTACTCAGACAGTCACTGGCATTGATGGTCCCGAAAAGCCCTACGCCACCTTCACCTTCTACTACCGTGGCGATCGTAAGTTTTTCTCCCATAAGATCACAAGGCCTGAGCTAACAATGCTTCAGGGCAACTTCAAAAGATGGGTGTCATCCCCTCTTCGAAGCCGGCACCAGTTACCGCAGCTGCCGTGAAGCGGCGTTCTGGCCAGCTCGACTTGTCTAATCTCGGGCCTCTCAAGACTACCGGCACTGTGGGTTTCTCTGCGTTCAGGGACCAAGACGCCGAGTCAGCCAAGCGGAGGAAGTCACGCAACAAGAGCAATGGAGCACCAGGTGCCATGGACGAGGACAGCGATGACGACGACGATGACGAGCCGGAGATCCTGGGCAAGATGGAGGACATTGACGAAAAGGACGTCAAGAGTAGCAACGGCCCCGAGGATGCCAAGGCCGGTGAGCTGGCCGAGGGCGTTGATCGGATCAGGGTATGTGAAAAAGTCCTCGTTCCAGAGACATAAATTGCCATTGTGCTAACACGCCCACAGCTTAAGCGCCAGCGTTCAACTGATCCTGACAGCTCCACACCTCCCGACCAGAAGTCTCCCCATCTCGGCGCACTCCCTGCCGCAGACTCCCCTCCTGTCAGCACTGGCTTTGGTGGCTTTGGTGGCCTGGGCAACATACCTGGTCTCACCGGCACTGGGGCTTTAGGCAAGAGTCTCCCAGATGACAATGTGGTCGGCAGCCCTCTAAAGAAGCAACGTGCCGGTCCTCTGGACGATCTATCCGCTCAGCGTGTTCCGTCTTCCCTCGGGCCCTCCTCGCAGATAAAGGCCTCTACCTCGGCTCCAACTGCGTCCACTGCTCAGCCAATGATCAAAGTCGAGTTGGACGAAGAGGAGGAACTGTGAGAGAGATTTACTTGGAAACGCGACATCACCTCAACGGCCATACCTAGCTCGTTAGTCGCAGAGTCAGTGAGGTGTGAGACTTAAAGACCCATATCTTTAGCAAGACGAGACTTTGCGCCACATGCTTGATATTGGGAAGGTAGCATTTCTCTTCCTATCATGACGACGTACAAATCACGACGTTTCAATTTGCAAATCCACGATAACCCTGCATGTTAGCTGCGGTGTGGTGTAGATACCCGAGATGGAAAGGCAATCACAGCTAGTGTGCGCGACACAAAACTTTATGGGCGTTTGGAGAAGTGCGTTGCAATGCAGATGACGAATGTGAGCGAACGACAAGTGAAACTGGAAGTTGAACTACTTGATGGAAGGAATGCTGCTTGGTTTCTGCTACACCGACCAGCGAAAAAGGACTCACTCGCTCTGCAACAAATGGCAGCTACTGAACTTGTCCAGTTCACGACCCGGGCGCACAAGGAGGCCGCACTGCATATAAAACGGAGCCTGGAGTTTTCCGGTGAAGTGTTCTCTAAAGAGGCTCGAATTGGTATGTTTGTTTGTTTAGGTGGTTTAGGATGTGAGGTACGCGGTCTCCGGAAATACAGTACAGGGCAGAAGGGCAGGAAACGTATACGGCGGGACTGCGGAACTCTTGTCTCGCTTGTGATGATCAACAAGACACTTACCTGCCTGTACGTACAATCCTCGTCAGTATAGGGGGCATTGATTGGAGTGAACAAGTCTGTTGGTTGATTTGAATGGATGAGTGGAAGGACGTAGTTCCTGTCGGTCAGACCAGGCAAGGAGGCTAGGAAATCCAGACTTGAGTAGGTGCCCAAACAGGAGATTTCTGAGCATTGAGCAGGCAACTGGATCTGGCCTTGTTGAGTGAAGAGTGGGCACCTATATAAATACCTGCGTATTCTATGTGTGCTCTCTCGAGTAAACTATGACACTGAACAATATCCACTCATCTGAACTGTTGGTTCGACATAGAGATGTTCCCATTTGGGGTTCTTCCCAAAGCTCGTTCTCACAATTGCGTCTTGCGCAGTATAAAGCAACCAAAGTGCACAGGCTCTCTATGGGCTACTGTCTACAAGATTTGTCAATAGTTTTACTGAGGATATTATATTCATCAAGGTTGCGATTCCTACAGAGTCTCCTGTGATCTCACATATCAATTTAGTCAACACTATCTCACTGTCAAATAAGATGTCACCGTGCATTGCGAACTTACCGAACCTGGCAAATGTAAGCAAGCAGTCATACCGGGGCAACATTACCCGTCGCATACATATCTGGGATTATAACGACCTCGTTCCGCATTTTTTCAACTTGACAACTGACCCTGTCAGTCTTGCAATTATTTAACAATTGAAGACACGCGCTCAACATCAAGCGTCGGGCTTGTTTTGTATTCCTCACGTAAAGAATGCTGCTCCCCACCAACTCCATCCTAGCCGCCGTGGTCCTTGCCGGTCACTGGCCGCTTATCGCGGCCCTCGGCGTAGACACCGCATCATCATCATCACAGAACCCCATTTTTGACAAAGCGGAGGACGAATTTGATGACACGGGGAAGAATCCGTTGACGCGAGATTTTAGGAGGAAAGTGGTGCGCTGGCTGGGGGAGTGGAAAGTGCCGGGGCTGGCTGTCGGGGTGGTAGATGGGGAGGATATTTGGACGCAGGTTGGTTGGGTTCACTTTTTGACTTGGTGATTCTCTCCGGTCAATGGCTTGTGGTCGTATGAATATCCTGTTCAGTGACAGGATGGAGGCTGCTGGCTGTCTGTGATCGATGGGCTCTGTGAGACATATGCGCTTATGTGGACACCCCGGGGGAGGAAGAGCTGGGGGAGGAAGCTGCCACAGCCTCACGTCTTGCGCCCGTCCTCTCTTGTGTGAAGGCTTCGTCTACGTGGATGTATATGCCGTCCCCCAAAGAGCCCCATCTCGGGATACACGCAGAAACCCTTCTACCGGCAGTCACGGACGCCTGGCAATGGCCTCCATATAGCCATGGCTTCCTGGTCTTGAATAAGAAGAACACTCGTTGCTAACTTAGATACTCACCACAGGGCTACGGCATCGCCACCTACCCCTCGACGCCGGTCACACCCACCACCCTCTTCTACGGCGCCAGCACCTCCAAAGCCTTCACGGTCGCGACGCTCTCTATCATGATAGCCTCGGGCAATTACACCGTTCCCGGCGGGAGCGCGCCCGGTTCACCACTCGCCTGGACGACGCCGATCTCTGCGCTCATCCCCGACGACTTCGTCCTCATGGATGACCCCTGGGCCACCACGCACATCACTCTTGAAGACGCCCTCTCCCACCGTACCGGCCTGCCGCGCCATGACAAGGCCAACACCCACTTCCTCCCTTCCTCCTCCTCCGGGCCCGATGGCGAGGAGCGCCGCGTCGCCACACCGCGCGACGTCACTCGCATGCTCCGTTACCTGCCACTGAATGCCGCGCCGCGCACCACTTGGCAGTACTGCAACCAAATGTTCGTCGTGGCCTCGCACGTCGTCCAGACGATCACGGGCCGCTGGATGGGCGATGTGCTGCGCGAGTGGATCTGGACGCCGCTGGGCATGCATTCGACGTACTTTTCCCTCGAGGACGCGTTGGCCGCGCCCGAACACTTCGCCGCGGGGTATAGCTGGGTCAAGGAGCGCGGAGAGTTTGTGACGGTGCCGTACATACCGACGGACGAGATCTCGGGCGCCGGCGCGGTGGTCAGCTGCGTCGAGGACTACACCCGGTGGATCCGCATGATGCTGCGGGAGGCCGCGCCGGTGCCCAAGGAGGCCCACCGAGCGATCAAGACGCCGCGGATCATTGTCGATCCGAAAAGCATCTTCACCCTGGCGGGCTACGGGGGAAACAGCAGCAGCAGCACAGGAGTCAAGGCGCAACCGTATGATGCGCCGCAGGCGTATGCTTTGGGATGGGTTGTAGGTAGTTACCGGGGACACACATACTGGCAGCATGCTGGAGGAATGCACGCCTATGGCGCCGAGGTGTTTTTCTTCCCGAGTCTGGAATTTGGCGTGGTCACGTTCGCGAATACGGCAGGATCGAGCAATTATGTTGGCACAATTGCGGTCTGGCAGCTTGTAGATGACAAGTTGGGCGTGCCGGAGGATGAGAGGTATGACTGGGAAGCCGAGTATGTACACCTATGTTCTCATCTTGCATCACATGCGTCACAGCACCGGAGGGGGAAACAACTTCGAGGCTATTTGGGTGGACTGGAGAAAAATGAACTTGCTAGCTAACTATGCTCATATCACAGGTATCGCGGCATCGACGACAAACTTGACGCTCTCATAGCCAACGCCATCAACAAAACTTACCCCGATCGCCCCTCTTCGCCAATTCCGCCCGCGCTACCCCTCCATGCCTACGAAGGGACGTACTACAACCCGGGATACCAGAACTTCACTCTCACCGCTGCCGGGACGGTCTCGGAGAACGCGCTCGTGGCGAACCGTAGTGACGCTACGTGGCGGATCTTGCACGACTTCCAACACGTCAGTGGTGAGTACTGGATAATGTTCCTGCAGTACGCCTTCGTCGGGAATCGCCGCGACGCGTCGCCGCCGCACGAGTACGCGCCTGTGCAGTTCAGCGTCGGGGCCGATGGGAAGGTCGCGGCAATGGGAATTACATGGCTGGATGTCAATGTGGGTATGGAGGACAAGGTCGAGGGGCTGGTTTGGTTTGACAAGATTGTTTAGCCACTGTACGGTGTCACTGTATATCTCAAGATTAGCTTTCCTGCACGAGATCAAGGCAAGCAAACTATGAGGGGAAATAAGATTGTGCAAGGATCAGACTGTTGAGCTTGATGATTCGATTGAGTCAACATGGGTTTGACTTTCAGTTGGCCGTTCTTAATGGAAAAAGTTTATCATCATTTGCAAAATGGGGAAGACGAAACATGTATAGAGACCACGCGCTTACCTTGACACCGAACGGCTCTCAGGGCTTTGCCATCGCGCCTCGCAATGAGGGATCGAGGCTTTTTGTGTATGTGGCAGAGAGAAGAAGGTTTCGCTTGCAAAACTTTCGAAGCTGGGAATTTGGTGGGGGTTTTGATCGCTTCGGCGCTTAGTAATCATCACATCGAGCCCTAACCCTTTTGACGTTCTCCCGTGCTTGGGCAGGCGTACTGTACGGAGTACATGTACAGTCTGTACTTCCAATCCAACACAGTCTTTCGACGGTTTTCGGTCCTACTTCTCCTTGAATCTGCTACGGAATTTTTATTTACATCCATTCCGTGCTCATAATCGATGATATTGACCATCCTGCCCTTGCCCGCCTGTATAGCTTATATTGCCATGGACTAAACTGTCACGCAGCCAAGAGTCTCAAAAAGTGAAAGCTCGAGTCCCATGATCTGTATACATGAGTGTCCTTTCCTTGGTCTCCTTTACTTTATTTGCATTTTGAAAAATGTGCTACATAGCATATGAGAGTGAACATATAGATGTTTTTGTGAAAGACAACTGTTTGCCACTGAATCCCCGGGAAACACCAAGGTCGGAGGGCGAACGTGTGTCGTTTAGTTACTTACACGATTACACATACTCATTGAAAACAATTCCCATCTCAATTACAAAGTCCAAAACGAGATAAAAAGACATCTTCATAGTACAAAATTCCACTGAGCCATCTGAAATCGAGAATCAATGCAAATTTAATGTACAACGTCAAGATTCTCATCCTGGGTAAGAAGATTTGCGTTGAGCTTCGCAACGTCTCAATTTCTTTCTGCACCTATACAGATATTCAGCTAATAATATTTTGGGATAAAACTCTCTTTCCTACTTTATTTTGCCACAGGCCTCTCATAGACCAGGCAGCATCTCTACACACTTCTAGCCCCCAGCTTCGCAATGTGCGGCTAACACCTCCTATCCTATCTAGCTAGTTCATCATGTGCCAATAAGACATGCCGTGCGGCCTAGCATTCGCTTGTGGAAGAACAGGCAGGAGGCATAGATATTCTAGGAAGCACGGCAGGACAGACAATTGCGGCTGTATGTGCTTCGACTGAACAGGGTTTTTCGGCACAGGCGCTGTTCCGAGCGTTACGGACGTCGAAAATTTCAATTACCTTTATGAGAAAAATGCGCGAAGAAGCGCTGGACAGCGCTGGCTATGTGGTTTCGCTTTGTAAATTCTACGGCTATACTATGGCCACTGTAATAGTGGCACATCTAAAAATATCCTTGAGGCCTTGCTCGAACATGCACTCGGATACAATATTGGTTCAAGACAAAATCCCAAATCACAACTGAATACCAGCTTTGCAACGATGACCAGTCTTGTTATAACTCCCCACAAGTAAGGTATAGTGGAAGATCGACAAGATATTCGCACCCCTGCTTTCCGAGTGTACCTAGGTAGTATATTTAGGTCCTTATTGTTGTTTTGGAGCAAGAAAGCTGAACTCTGAAGCGTTCAATTATCTATTCATCACCAAGACCAAGCCACTTGAAATAAGCTGCTGGATCTGGATCTCGTCCCAGGTACTGTCGCAGAGTCTTCCACTCAGACTGAGAGCCTCCAGGTCTCAGAAGTAGTTCTCTGTACCTTGTCCCTGCCTCAGTAATGCATTTGTCCCCAGAAAAGAAGCTCTCAAAGATATCTAGGGCCCAAACTTGGCCCAAGGTATACGCATAGTAACCTGCATCGTAGCTACCACACATATAAGCACGAACAACTGACTCCCCGCGACCCCAGTGGAACCCCTTGCCGACTGCCTCTCCGCCAGAAACAGGCAATAGCTCTACCCAGAGTTTGTTATAAGCTTCGCAAAAGTCTCCTTTCTCCAGGTAATCCCGACTTGGTGGATTATGGATACTGAGGTCGTGTAGAGCATAGTGAAGCTGTTTCAGCACACTAAGCGCGCTTGGAGACTCCTCGTTAGAGACAATTGATGATATCACATCGTCGGCGAGAATTCTTGGGGGCAAATCTTCGTCCGGATGGGCTGATTGCCAATGCTCCCGGAAATTCTGAGATGTATGAGAGTAATGGCATGAGACTGCACGCAGAATTTCAGGCTTCCAAAGGAAATGCTCGAATAGTAAGCTGGGCGTTTCCACAAAGTCTCGATCCACCCTGAAGAAAGTGTTAGCATGATTCTTGGTTTAGGTTTAATAGGCAAATCCTCACTTCGTGCCGTGCATTCGTGCAAATCGCGTCTTCGAGAGCAAGTTGTGCATACCATGCTTGTACTACGTTAGAATAACCTGTAGAGACCTGGGCGTTCTGCAAAAGCTGACTCACCCCAACTTCGTGGAAAACACTTCGCACTTGGTTTACCGTGAGAAGTGAGGGTCTGCAATCGACGTTTTTGGTTTGGTTGATAACCAGGAGAGAAGCCGGATATGAACGTGTCCGATCAGGACGCTCAAAGCCCTACTCCAATCAGATCTTTACTTTCTGTTTCAGTACGTGATGTGCTTACCTTTCGCAAGCCGAAATGCGCAGCGTGATGTGCGTGTTTTCCTTCGCGAGAATACTTGAAATTTGTGAATAATAGTCAGGAGGCTGTATTCTTTTGCACTATTTCGACGTAGCAAGCGCAACTCACACTGCGGATAGCAAACGGTACTTACAAGATCGAAGTAAAGCCAGCCTAGGAACGAAGCTTCATCTTCATTAATGTCCCACACCAGGTAAAGTAGAACATCATCATCCCACACCGTATGAGGGGCGTTCTCTTCATGGAGTTGTCGTGCTCTACGTTTGTCGACAAACTCGAAACGGATGCCGAAGAGGGTTTCATAAACCTTCAAAGTGTTCCTGACCACAGTATGCAACTCGAAATATTCCATGGTAAGTTTGGTATCGAACTTTTCCTTTTCTTGTCGCTGATTGCGGTAGAATGATATGTCCCACAGGAACAACTCATCAGCCGGGCTATCGTCTGCTTTCTTCAATGCGAGGAGCTCGTCTGCCTCTTTTCTTGCTAATTCTTGAAGCCCTGGACGGACCTTGTCCAGCATGTCAAAAACAATCGAGGGATGTGTGATCATCTTGTTGGCCATTTTGAATTGCGCCCATGAGTCGTACCCCCGCTCACGGGCCAGTGTGTCTCGAAGAAGAACAATTTCGCGGGCGAGCGGGATGTTAGCAGGCAGGCGATTCTGATGATCGATGAAGTATCGCATCCGAGTCTCTTCAGAACTGCAGAACCTCATCATTGTTTCGTGGTCTGATCGCTTCATGCTCACCCAGCGCTTTCCCTCATTTTGACCCTCCCCTTTCTTCAACTTTTCGAGAAAGGACGCAGGAAGGCTCTCGAGAACGGCCAGTTCCAACCACATTCCTGAATTATCCTCGTCAAGATTGGCCGCGTATGCTTGAGTGAGTGAACGCAGCTTTTTGAGGTTTATCTTGAACTCAACCTTTGTGTCGTCGGGTAGACCGCATCCATTTTCCAGAAATTGGGCATGGTGTTTGACCAGGAATCGATAAGCCTCTGGGTCGACTGACACCTCGTCGGTCTTTCTGAGTACTGCGTCTACCAGCGAAAACATATCTCCCCGGTTATATCGGTCAACCTCGGCTTCATCAGCAAGCCGCTTACCCTCTTTCGCGGCTTCCCGGACTTCTCGTGATGGGTGTGTAGTTGCATAAAGAAACACGAGGTCGTAGGTGATCCTCGTTTCGTTTTCACTGTGTGCCACAGGAAGAATGGTATTTTCAACACTGGCTTGGTCCAGAACGATGTTTTTCACGACGCCGTTCCAGACCTCCTCGGTTTTCGAAATGGCTGCCCTCGCATCTGTCAAGACGGATTCAGGGGTTGGGTTGAAGAGCGGCGGAAGATGGTGGGATAAGGGTTCGGTGAGAGCCCCCATGTTATCAGACTCTGGAAGCAGCAGTCATTTGCTCAGGACAGTAGCTGAAGTCTGCATCATGTGGAGCCGAGCAATTTGATAGACTCTTTGAGATACAACTTTGTTTTCGAGCCGATCGCAATCAGATGAATCCTCACGTTCTTATATCTTCTGAGCCGGCTGAAACGGCATGGCTGAGTACTCCAATCTCTCTCTTAGATAGGCAAAATGAGCCGTTGGCCGCTCTCCAGAGCGCCATGTGCGTTTGTGCAGCTCCACAAGGTTCTCTGCAAGTGGGTTCGTCTTGCATTGGCGCTGATGAGGTGCGGCACAGCTTGCAACCGAGAACATCACCTGCCTACTGCCGGCTCATCAGCTCCGCACCATCCGAGGCTCATTTACTGTCTCTATGCGCTGTGCTATCAATCATGTAGAATTTCAACCGTGTCTACACAACAAGGAAAGACAACGTTGATCTTAATGTTTGATATCTGGGGTCGTCATGGTGGCTATACTAATCCGCCACAAGATTGTAGCCGTATTCTTTTTCGTATTTATGAGCGCAAGCAAAATCTACTTCATGACTCACGATGGCTCATGTGCGATAAAGTATAGACTTCAGACAGAATCTCAAATGCGCAGCTTACAAGGATAACATCGACCATCACCCGTACCCTCAGACCTCAAAATCCATGTTGAGCTTCCCAATGTTACAGATCCGACTATACAACTGAAACCGATCAATAATGGACGGCCATATCTCCCAACATTTCGCGCACATACAAGATGTCTTGGGCCAGCTCAGTTCCTTGAAAATGTACACACATATGGCACTGGGGTTCTCTGTGGATAAAGACCCCGATGACATCTTGCAAGACCTTCGACGCGCGGCTGAACAACTTGTCTTGGCGTTCCCGTTCCTGGCAGGGCATGTCATTCGCAGAGGATCTGGGCCCGGAAGGACAGGTTTGGCGACTGTCGTGCCGTACTCGGCCGACCAGAGGCCTTCATTGGTGAAATTCAAGGAATGTCAGCATCTTTGTTCTTCAATGGAGGCAATACTTGCTGCAGGTGTGCCGATGAGCATGCTTGATGGCAAAATACTTTCTTGCAGGAAAGGAGGGCCGCACCAATATGATGAATCAATGCAGCCCGCGCCTGTACTTGAGATTCAAGCAAACTTCGTTCAAGGGGGGCTCATTGTTGTCTTCCAGGGCAATCACAACATCATGGATATGAACGGCATGGGGCATATCTTTGAATTATACGCTAGCTCACTTCGTGGGGAGCCCTTCACCGAGGTCGAGGTCGTAGCGGGTAACCAGGACAGGAGAAACATAGTGAAACTTCTGGACCCGGCCCAGCTCCCCGACATGAGCAGATACATGCCAACAGCAGGGCTGAAAGCACCGAAAACGCCGGAGGTTCAAACAATATCATCCGACGTACGCTGGGTCTACTTCCATTTCTCCGCCAACAGACTTGCAGCGTTGAAGACAGCTGCGTCGAAACCTCCTAGCAAGACCAGCAACGCAGTGCCTGTGTCTTGGATCACGACAGACGACGCCTTGTCAGCTTGGATCTGCCAGAAAATCCTCATAGCAAGATCAAGAAGATTGCCAAAGGTTCCCAAGGCAATTATCTGCCGCGCAATCAACGCTCGGCGTTTCCTGGAACCACCGATAGCCAAGGAGTACACAGGACATGCCGTCACATGCGCTTACACGGAAGTGTTACTAGACGACCCGTCTGCGACCAATGACTTGTCTAGCCTTGCGCACCAAATGCGCGGTGACCTTTTGGCAATCAAATCGCATGATATTCAGTCATTTGCTACGAAACTTGATTCACTGGACGACAAAGGAATGCTTTCCTTCGGAGCTCGACTTGACCTGACCGCGTTTGACATTACTATATCAAGCTGGTCAGCGCTCGGGGTGGGCCTTGTCGAATTTGGCAAGACTTTAGGCTATCCAGCATTTGCAAAGAGGCCGAGATTCGACCCTATGGAATCCATCATTTATCTGATGCCGAAGACGCTTGAGGGCCATGTTGACGTAGCCTGCTGTCTCAAGGATGAGGATATAAAAACCTTGCAGAACGATGCGGATTTCGAAAAGTACGGTCGATATATAGGGTAATATTGTTTGACAAGAAATACTCCTGTGGTACCTTTGCTCAGGATGCTGAGGTCAAGGTGGTGAGGCCGCCGGAGATGACATCTTGCCCGGGTGGACGCAGACCACAATGAGAACGGATGGAACTCAACTTGTGTACAAAAATGGGGCATCACTCGTTGCTAGTTTAGTTTTGAACGGTTTCAATTTCGCTTACTCTCATCATTCACTTACATTATGGGTCACGAATCCCATCATAGCAACCTTCCATCTCTATTCTCCCAGACATTGGATGTTGTGAGTCTTTTTCTTCGTAACGGTATTATCACCTTCCCTTTTCGAACCTGTCATGAATTTTGGTCAGGACTCAGCTGAGTATTAGACTGTGAAAGATGGCCTTATTCAGAGCTGCCCGCGATTGCGAGGGTGAGCACCTAGCTCCTGAGTCCTAATGAAGTTGGGAAAGGTCCCAGGTTTAATAAAAGCCGACGGAAACCCTTTGAAGTCGCATTACTGTCTGCCATGAATGATTTGTACCTCCAGCCCCAGAAAGAAACAGACTTGTTGGACTGGCCAGTGGTTCATGGTTCCATTCACAATTTAGTACCTAGGTACCTAGGTAAAGCCACTGCTTGTGCTTGGGCGGTTGAGGGCCGGGGTTGTGCCTCCAGGGACATGGAGCCGTCAGCCAATGGCATGATCCTCATAGCTTCCAGATAGCCAAATCAGGAAGGTCAGGGTCTGAGGCTCCATTTTGGGTGGCCTTGGCTGATCCACCCGAGTGACGATCTAGGCCAGAGTCGGGGACAGATTGGCCCTGACCGAACTGCTCTTCAAGGTCTAGCATGGAATTATGCTTGATTTCCCGAGCCGGCAGGACGCAGCTAAACTGCCATCCTCCAACCAGGACAGCTTTGATGGGTCACAGAATTAATTTGTTCTGCATTCCATGTCTGGGTCCATCCTCGCCATTATACAATGTACCAGTACACCTTCTCTATATGGCAGGCCATCTCTTTGCTCTCATGACTTGATGGTTCGAAGTTGTGGGCCGGCATGGGTCAAGCGTTGTTATGGTCCCTCGGACAAGGCCGCCTATAAGTATCGCCAAGACACGTCTCTGGGGACCATTTTCGCAACTAGATTCGCTCTGTGCGCCAGAAGCATTAGTCAGATTGCCGCCAAAAGTCTTGGGACTGCAAGCCCGATTACCACAGCTGCTGTTCACCTAAGTTCCGACGTGATTTTGCAAAGCGTTCACTATGGCCTTCCGTTTCTTGGCAGCTCTTGGCCTCGCCTCCTTGGCAGCGGCCGCGCCCAAGTCTGAGGGACTTCACAAGAGGTGGTTGGAGACCAGGGGCGAGACCCTCTTCAACGTCTTCAAGCGTGATGGAGACTCCACCTCGTTGGCGTATGTTGAGAACTCTGGAATTTGCGTATGTGTAACTTTTCAAGACTGCGTGCATATTGCGGGACATGTATACTGACAGTACTCCAGGAGACGACTGAGGGGGTGACGACTTACTCCGGCTATCTCGATGCAGACCTGAACTCTGCATCCACCATGCACATGTGGTACTGGTGAGTTATGGTTGTTCAACGTCCCATGGATCAATCTTCGACACTGACTAGGTAAACTCAGGTTCTTCTCGGCCCGGAACGACGCATCCTCGGCACCTCTTGTGCTCTGGCTCAACGGAGGCCCAGGCTGCAGTAGCATGTAAGCTCTTTCATTTCCTCAAAGGGGTCTGGGCAATCTCGGTCGTCGAACACAGGGAAGACTTTTTCGTTTCCGGCGAGGCTGTTTCCGAATGGATACACCACCTTGATGTCACTTATTTGAGGTGCCTATACTGACAACTTATGAATGTTGATAGGATTGGTCTGTTCCAAGAGCATGGTATGTATAGTGAATCTCTCTCTCTGAGACCAAGAACTTGAATTACCTTTTTTTGAGTTTGGAAATTGGCACTGATTAAATTAATAGGACCCTGCCACTTCGTCGACGGCTCAAGCGAGCCCTCGCTGAACGAGTACTCCTGGAACACCTATGCCAACATGCTTTACGTGGATCAGCCTATTGGTAAGTACACGCAGGTTTCAAAGAACAAAAGCACAATAAGACTAATTTCAGGAATCAGGTACCGGTTTCTCCTACGGCACTGACAGTGCAACAAGCACTATCACAGCCGCGGAGTACGTCTGGAAATTCTTGCAGAACTTCTATGCAGCTTTCCCTGTAAGAAGCCCCAGTTCAGTCGCATTTTTTTCTTCGAGGAGTTGTGCACCAAATTTCGGGGGACCATTGACAAAATGTCATGGTTCATACCTAGATATTTCTTTCTACCACCCCAATAAGCGCAAATACTGACTTTGAAGCCTATAGGAGTACGGTTCGTGTTCACTCCGAATTCAAGATCTAATGACCCTGAGCATGGCTCTCAAGCCACGGGCACCATTAGGATGCAATGATTGAAGAACACCCGAAGCTAAGCTATCTACCCTTCACAGAAAGTCGTGACTTTGCTCTCTTCACTGAGAGTTACGGAGGCCACTACGGCCCCGAGTTTGCGTAAGCTGAAGCTTCTTGGACTTCTGATCATAATGGTCATAGCTAATCACAGCCATCAATAGTTCGTACTTCCAGTCCCAGAATGCTGCTATTGCTGCCGGAACTGTTACCGGAGAGACAATCAACCTGATCGCTCTGGGTATTAACAATGGATGGATTGACCCGCTCCTTCAGTACCAGGTAAGTTTGATTTTGAGTAGCGCGCTAGAGAAAGTCCTGGTCCTGTGGACCTGCTAATCTTGGAACGCTGTACACAGGCCTACCCCATCTTCGCCTATAACAACACCTACAACCAGCTTGTTACGGAGAGGCAGTACGAAAAGTACATGGATGCTTGTACGTGAGCCATCGAGTGAGATAGGATACTGTCGCCAGTTTAGCGGCGAGATCATCTCGAAATCTGCCCTCTAAAGTCTTGCCACAGAGACACTAATGCCATAAATCTAGACACCGACACCTGTGTTCCAGCTTACTCCAGCTGCACAGGTCTGACCGGTAACAACGCTGCTTGCCTGTCTGCCGGAAGCACCTGTGCTTCAGCCGTGTAAGTATCGACCGGGAGCACACCATTCCTCCAGGCCCCATTTCCGTCGACATCTAGTTGTATTCTCTCCTCACAATACCCTTTGCAATTACTGACTTTAAAATTGTGAATATGTAGGGAGACTCCCATTGAGCAGGCCAATGACTTCAATGTTTACGACGTAGCGGAGCCATCCAGTTCTCAGAACACCGACCCCCCAGAGACTTATGCCAACTACCTAGCCAACGCCACTGTTGTCGCCGCCATTGGTGCTCAGAGCACATACAGCGAATGCCCCACTGGCCCGTACGCCAAGATTGTCGCCACTGGTGACGAGGCTCGGTCGTTCCTCGAGCCGCTTGCTGAGGTCGTGCAGAGCGGTATCAACGTCCTCATCTGGGCAGGAGTCAGTTTCCCCCCCCCCTTTTTTTTCTTCTCTCTTTCCAACAGTCTTAGGAGCACGTTATTTGAAAAGTGTCCAAGGTATTTGTGAAGAGAATTCTTGTCCAGAAGTTCCTTGAACACTGTTCAGACCTCTCCAAATACCTTCCTCAGACATTCATTAAGAACTAAAGAATCTGGCTAACGAAACGTAGGATCTGGATTGGATTTGCAACTGGTATGGCTCCCAGCTGGTCGTCAACAACCTCAACTACACCGACAGCGCCGAGTTCCAGTCTACCGCGCTGGCTGAGTACACTGTCGACGGCACATCGTTTGGACAATTCAAGTCGGTTGGAAACCTCAACTTCTTGAGGGTGTACGAGGCCGGTCACGAGGTTCCCTATTACCAGCCCGAGGTTGCTCTTCAAGCCTTCACCCAGATTCTGAAGGGCGAGCAGCTCACCTCAACTTGATAAGATTGTTGAATCGGGGGCAGCTTTCTTGGTGATGGCGCTTGGGCGGCGAGTGGGGGTGGTGGTACCTCCGGGGG